>MU779741.1:37756-67385 GCA_026770625.1 Nicotiana glauca | reverse complement strand
GGCACCAGAGTAGTGACCCGACTCTCGAGACCTCTTGGCCTCCCTCTCCCCTCACTCCCTGGAGAGCATACCCTCAATCCTCCTAGCAATGCTCACTACCTGCTGCTAAGGAATATCCATCTCCAACTCTCGAGCTATGCTGGACCAGATGGGCGGAATAAGACCCACGACAAACCTCCGAACTCTCTCCCGAACTGTGGCAACCAAAGCCGGTGCATGTCTAGCCAACCTGGTGTAACGGATGGCATACTCTGAGACTGTCATAGCACCCTGGCACAAGTGCTCAAACTCCGCGCGCCATGAATCCCTGAGGCTCTGGGGAACAAACTCTCTCATAAACATGTCTGAGAACTGGGTCCAAGTCAGTGAGGCAGACTCGACTGGACTGTCCAACTCATAGGTACGCCACCAATCATAGGCAGCTCCCCAAAGCTGAAAGGCGGTGAAAGAGACCCCGCTAGACTCCACTATGCCCACGGTGCGAAGGATACGATGACACTCTTCCAAAAATCCCAAGACGGCATCTGATGCTAGGCCACTGAACACTGGGGGATCATATTTCTTGAACCTCTCTAATCTATGCTTCTCGTCCTCGGAGATAACTGACCCATCCCTGGGCTGTGCTGGTTCTGCAGGCGGTACAGGAATAACCTTTGGGACCTACTCCATCTGCACTCTCTGCTCAGGAGTGCGGGCTGCGGGAGTCTGGGCACCTCCCCGGCCTGGGACGTGGCTGCAGCGAGGGGAAGCAACCCCGCCTGAGCCAAGGTAGTGTACATGCTCATGAACTGAGCCAGAGTCTCCTGGAGCACTAGAGTAGTAGTAGATGTAGTAGGTGTACCAGGTTTCTGGGATCCAACTGTATCTGCTGGTGGTACCTTAGCGGCAGCTCGCGCAGGTGTTGTGGCTGCACCTCGTGCGCGTCCTTGACCTCTACCCCGGCCCCGGCCCCGGCCCCGGCCTTTGACGGTGGCAGCAGGGGACGCGGGTGCCTTGTCCTCTCGTGTAACACGTGTCCTCACCATCTGTGAGAGAATAGAAGACAGAAGTTTAGAATTGATGTCAAAATATCGCACGACAAGGAATCTAAAAGAAATGAAGATTTTTCCTAAACAGTTACATAGCCTCTCGTAGATAAATACAGACGTCTCTGTACCAATCAGCGAGACTCTAATAAATCGGCCGGTGTTTCGTGACTCCTATGAACCTAGAGCTCTGATACCAACTTGTCACGACCCTAGTCCACCGATCATGAACATGTTGTGATGGCACCTAGTCCCCACGACTAGGTAAGCCAAATATTGCAAAAAATGTAATAATTGCGGAAAAACAGAATAAACCAAATTAAATAACTGGAAGAAAACTGTACTGTATGCCACTCGGCATGTACAACTCAATAACACAAGTCTACTAAAATTCCCAAAGACCCGGAAACTCACGGGCAACACAGGCTATAGAAATGTACAGCAAAGGCTCCCAACACCAGAATGTCTAACAACTAGAGGAAAGAAGACTAAATACTAATGGTAGAGTAAAAGAGAGACTCGTCGGTCTGCGGACGTAGCAACACTACCTCGAAGTCTCCGTGATCCTCTTGCATCACTGATAATGCGCCTGAGTAGAGGTACCTGGATGATCTGCACATGCAAAACATGCGCAGGAAGGGCATGAGTACACCACAGCGGTACTCAGTAAGTGCCCAGCCTAACCTCGGTTGGGTAGTGACGAGGAAAGGTCAGGGCCCTACTGAGGTAAAAATATAACAATAGCAATAATTAACAGTGTGGCTGACAAAAATAATAAACACAGCAGTGTAATAAGGTAAATCAACGAGGCAATAATAACTACAAGGATAAAGAAGAAACACAAAGTAAACACAGCTCAATCTCAAATACAAATTAGGGTCTCCCAGGATAACATCCTGTAGCCCTCTCCTCAACTATCCAATGGATCTCCCGGGATACTGTCCCGTAGTTCAACTCTCGTACCAATATCAAAGGGTCTCCCGGGATACCGTCCCATAGTCCAATCATTAATGCGCAGGGGATCTCCCGGGATACCGTCCCGTAGTCCCAAAATAAAAGTGCAGGGGGATCTCCCGAGATACCGTCCCGTATGTAAGCACGTGATTTTTGCCCTACATGAAGATAACTCCTAAAAATAGATCAAAATATTTTTTATTGATTTTTTAGGAATTTTCCTTTATTTAGTCGCATTTCATGCATTTTAATATTTTAAAATCAAAATAATAAATACCAAAAAATATCTTGCATAGCGTTTACGTTTTATCGGAAGTCATTTGGTTTTCATAAAAATTAAAAATCACAAAAATATTTTATTTTTACACCTTTTCCTTTTGTTGATTTTTCTCTTCTAATTTGGGTTTAAGTAGCTTTCATAATTTTATAATTAGTATAATTTTAGATAATTTAGGTTTTTAATTCTAGGATTTTTAATATAAAAAAGAGATAAAAAGAAAATTAGCAATAAAAAATAAGAATTGGAAGAACCTTCCCCCAAAAAATATTTCTCCCCAAAATCTTTTTCCCATATGAAGCCTTCCCTCGAAAATATTTTCCCCCAAAATGTTCCTCCACATAAAACCTTCCCCCAAAACTACTTCCCCACATAACACCCTACCCCACACTCTCTATAAAACCATTTTCTACACACAAAAAAAGGGGACGGACGGAAAAATACAAAAAGAAAATGCCAAAAAAAAGCTGCACTGATAACACACGAAACGCCCCTGAGCTTCTTCTTCTTCACTCTTGAACACCCTTAGGCAGACACACGATCTTCAGCTACCATGGACCCCATCTCCCTCAGTTGAAAAGAAACACACGCACACACATGGAGGGAGGCTGACGAGAAAGATAGAAAATAAGAGGGAACGATACAGAGAAACGAGAAAGAGGATAAGGAGGAAGATCGAAAATGTATACTTCTGCTCCTTCATTCCGTTTTTGATTTTTAGAGAGATTACAGAAAACAAAACCAAAAAATAATTGATAACAAAAGCATTTTGCTATTTCCTCTTCTCAATTTGAATTTCCGTTATGAAGCTATGGAGTTTGATTGAGTTATGATTGTGTTCGAGTTCGAGCGAGGCAATCTGGTTAGGGATTCAATGAGTTTTCGTCGAGGTTCGATTTAGGATTGTAGCTCTTTGTTTTTGGTTTGAGATATGTCCGGCGTCTGTTGGTTCAAGCTTCAGCTGTTTTTGAATTTGAGGTTGTAATACTTGCTCGATTTCTGTCTCGTGTATCACTGAATATTTCATCAATCAAAAGTTCGATTTTCAGTTTCCATAGTTGCTGAAGTTCTATTAATTGAAAAGCAATTTCAGTTCTTAAATTTCATTTTTGCTGCTGGGATTTGCTTATTTGAGTCCATTTTGGAGCACGCTGGTGAGATCTGTTCGGAACTGGGTATTGAAGTGTCGAGGTCGTCAAGTGAGCTTTATTGGCATAGCCTGGTTCAACTGTGGTTGATCGATGACGAGTCGAATCCTTGGAGATACAACGTCCAACATAGTTGTAGATGTCCGCTCGTTTTATCTATGCGACGTTACAGTGACGATGTGAATACACGGTTTGAGATCTGGACTTTTGAAGTTGATTTCTACTGTCCGTTACTTTGCAACAGGAACGGCTCATGCTTGCTTCAGTTTTGCGGTCGAGGTCACCATTTGAGAGTTGAGGTCGTTTGCGATGATATTCTATTCCGATCGAGTCAGTGAATATTAAAATCAATCCATGGTTTTACGTGCTCCAACGAGTTGCTGAGGTGATGTATATAACTTATGTTCCTTTAAGCTTTCAAATATATGCTTCATTAATTCATGTAATGCATGGAATTGGTTTTAAAATTGCTAAAAAGTTTCTTTTAGTTTTCTATATTAAAAATGAGAGTGGTGCCATTTTTTGTTCCAGTAACTTAACTTTGGTCGTGGTTTTAGATTCTTTTTTTATGCTTCCAAATAGATTGGGTTCAAGATGATTATTCCTAGAAAAGATGTTAAGCATGACTAATTATAAATCATTGTGATTATGGGTACGGTTCCTGTGACATAGTTACGATGCCTAATTCTCAAAATTCGGGGGGTGCATTTCATGTAACCCGACTATAATGACTTTGAATAATAAAACCCTTTCGAAATCGAGGTATGCCATTAGTTGAATTTTCCATGGCCCTCGCAAAGTAGAAAATCGTAGTTGCCTTAGGTTTGCCTTTTAAATAATAAAATGAGATGAGCCTCGCTAAACAAAATAAATAAATTGTGGGGCCCTCGATAAATGGTTGTATTAAAATACTTAGATTTCGGGATGGGCCGTTTAGCGAATTTCACAGCCTTCCCCAAAATAATAAAGCGTTAGTCTCTTTAGGCGCGTATTTTAATAACATTACCTTCCTAAACTCGGGTGCACATTTATGTGACCCAATTCCAAATCCCAGCGAAGTCGAAATGTGTCAACAACCACGGGTGCATTTATGTGACATGGTTCGAGACACGTTTTCACGACATTGAAGTTCTCATTTAAAAATAATAATAAATGCAGTTTAAGGTTAAAAAGCACATAAGCTAAAACATGTTTTGAAATAAGATAAACCCAAATATAGCAGTTGAGTGACCGTGCTAGAACCACGGAACTCGGGAATGCCTAACACCTTCTCCCGGGTTAACAGAATTCCTTACTCGGATTTTTGGTTCACGGACTGTTAACAAAGTCATAATTTCCTCGGTTCGGGATTTAACCGGTGACTTGGGACACCATTAATCTCCCAAGTGGCGACTCTGAATATTAATAATAAATCCCGTTTTGATTGTCCTTTAAGTGGAAAAACTCCTTTACACCCACACGGGTGTAGGCGAAAAAGGAGGTGTGACAGCTCTGGCGACTCTGCTGGGGAAACAAACCCAGAACTTCGGTTCGGGATTTAAGCATTCGAGCTTAGAATAATTGTTATATTTGGCTTGTTTCACGCTAAATGTGCTAAATGTTTTACCGCTTTGATATTATCTGAACTGTATATATAAATTATGCTGAAACCCTTCTCTTCTCACCTTCGGGGATGTGCTTACTGGTTGAGACTCCCTATTTTGTTAGTGTTATACCTTGAAATAAGAAAGAGGCCGGACAAGTTACTAAGCCGGACGATCTCGCGAGTCCCCGGTACGTAGCCCCCTCCTCGACTCGAGTTGTCCGCTCGGGTACATAGTCTAGGACATATACCCTAGTTCTGAACCTAGAATTACTTGACCTCATGCCGGATCCCTAGTAGGAACGCTTATTTGCATCACGTGCACTTGCCTTAGGGGACTCAACACAGGGGTTGGGTCCGTCTAAGATAGGTAACCTAAAATGAAAAAGACCATCCTGATGCATCTTATGTGTTGCATGTGCATTTATTTGTCTCGGGATTGCGTGCTGACCGGCTTTAGAGTATTTGAAAAAATTGAAAAAAAAAATAGAGAAATAGCAGTATAGAGAGTTAACCAATGTCAAAATAGTGTCGAAACTCTGCCAAATTTTTGAGAAAAATGAAAAAGAAGAAAAGGGAAAAAAATTTGTTTTCAAAAAATGGTTTTTTTATTGGTCAAGAAAAAGGAAAAAAAACTAAAGAGTTTTATTTTCAAATAGTTTGTTGAAAAGAAAATATAAAAAGAGTATTATTTTCTGAAATAGTATATTTGTCAACGAAAAAGAGTCTTGTTTTCGAAAATAGTTAGTATTATTGGCCTGAACTACGCTGATTTGATTCTCATCGGATGTGATATACATATGCAACCTTCATCGGGTCCAACCACCCCTTCTGCAAAAATAGCCAAAAATACCAAAATTTTAATTTTTATCCAATAAATAGGGTGATGTCGTCCTTGTTTTTAAAAAAAAGTCGAATGTCCCCAAAAGGGCGCAGGAAGGCTGTTTTTACAAGAACTCCACCCTGAGTCATTTTAAAACGGTTTGCGGGCACAACCTTAAAATCTCCCTTTCAGAAGTACTAAAAGGTCGTATTTACAAAACGGAGTCTTTGTTTTCTTAAAAATAAATATTTTTGAAAAATAGCCACTTTTTTTTAAAAGTCAAAATAAGTCATTACATGGCTAGTTTTCTTTAAATAGTCACGGTTGACATCGAAACCTTCTCGGTCTTGCGCAGGCCCATGGCGATGCCGAGTGATGCCCCGTGGACCCCAAGATTTTAAGCTTTGATGTATTCCTAGTCATCAAGTCTGTATTTTGTATTTAAGTCTGCTTTGTAATTTTTCCCTTTTAGAAAAATAAATAGTCTAGCATCGCTTGTAATCGGCGTTTATTAATGAAGATCTGAAAAATTCCAAAAAATTATCTCTTTATTTTTGCATTTAATTTGCAAGAACTACGCTTGGTCTGATTCATGTGGGGTCATGATACGTAGGCAATCTCCATAGGATTCGACCATAACCAAAAAGAGTGGAAACAAAAGAGAGGAAAAACAACAAAAAAGCAAAAAGAAAAAAAAGAGCGGAAAAACAAGAAAGAGGGAGAGAATAGGAACAAGAGAAGACAAAGGCAAGAGTGGAAAAAAACATAAACAAAAAAAAAGAAAAAAAAAACAATAAAGAAAGAGAAAGTTTACAATTGGAAATAAGGGAAAAGCCGGGATGACGCATGCGACCGATCAAAAGCCGTTACCAATATATTAAATGTCCTAACGCTAACGTGGTGGTTTCATTTTGTCATGTCATTCCAGAAAGGTGGTTGGTTTGTTGTTCTAAAGTGGTAACTCCTCTTTACAATACAAGGACAAAAGGTAGTCGGCATCCTGGCAACCCATTCCTACAATACTCGATCAAAAAACAAACTGAACATGACAGGCCAAGAATCAGATGCTAGTATCTTGGACCCGTCAAAAGAGGTAGAAGTGATGGATGTCAAAGCAATGAGGGAAGCGATGTATAAGTTGAGGCATCAGATGGCCGAGATGCATCAGGCCTGGGCTAAGGGTCAGCAAGCGCCAATTTACCCCGCCAATCCAGTATATATCCCACCTTTTGGCTCAATCTCAGGAGCCTCCTACTGTGAATTCGTTTCTAGCTTTCCCTCTGTACCAACAGAATTATGGCACCACCTCCTATCCTCCCCAAGCTCCACCACCTAAACAAAACCCTCTTCCATCAATCACACATGTCTTTGTGGCGCCTCCACCTGCCACATTGCAAAAATCTTCCAGTGAGCCATTATTTCTAACTCACGACAGCCAGTACTACCCTCCTGAGGTTACCGTCAAAGCTCCTGAGCCATATTCCTACACTCCTCACTTTGAGCGCCCGGTGGAAGCTGACAAGTCGCTTAAGCATCCGGAATAGGAAGAGATGTTTCGAAAAGTAAAAAGCCTGGAGCAATCCTTCAGGAACATACAAGGATTGGGTGACCAAGTCACTATGGCCTACAAGGATTTGTGTTTATTTCCCGATGTCCAACTGCCAGCAGGGTTCAAGTTACCAAAGTTTGATTTGTATGATGGACATGGTGATCCTGTAGCCCATTTGAGGGGATTTTGCAGTAAGATGAGAGGAGCCGGGGGAAGGGATGAGTTATTAATGGCATACTTCAGCCAAAGTCTACGTGGCGCAGCCTTGGAATGGTACATGCGGCAAGATCATGCTCGATGGTACACTTGGGATGATTTGGCCCAAGCATTTGCGTGCCATTTTCAGTATAATCTCGTAATCGTCCCGAACCATCTGTCACTGACTAAAATTGAGAAGAAGCCTGGGGAAAGCTTCAGGGAGTACGGTTTCCGGTGGAGAGTGCAGGCGGCAAGAGTAGATCCTCCAATGAGAGAGAACGAGATGGTCGATTACTTCTCACAAGCTTTGGAGCCTACCTACTATGTTCACCTGGTGTCAGTAGTGGGAAAATCTTTTAACGAGGTAGTGAAAATGGGAAGTATGGTTGAAGAGGGGCTCAAATCCGATAAAATCCTGAGCTATTCGGCAATCAAGGCAACTACCTAGGCTTTCCAGATTGGCACTAGAGGGGTATTGGGAAACAGAAAGAAAGAAGATGTGGCGGTAGTTGACTCGAGAACTTGGTCCAGGGGCCCATCACCATATTACCATCAACCTCGACTTCGTCCCCAAACCTACTCCCACACTCCACAGCACTATTACCCACCCCATGATCCCCATTTCTCTGTCCACCATGCCCATACATATCCCCAACATCCTACCCATGTGCAATGGCGTGCACCCACCCCACAAAGTGCCTACCCAATTCAAAACACCTACCCACCTCTAAGAGCTTACAAGACTCCCCCTAGAGCAGGTTTGCGAGCCAATCAAAATTTCAAGCAAAAGAGGGCACAGAAGCAGGAAACTTTCACCCCCATCGGAGAGTCATATGTAGACTTGTTTGAGAAATTAAAGCACTGTAACTGGATTGCACCGATTCCTCCGAATCATGTGGACAAGCGTGCAAGAAGCTTTGACCCTTCTAAAATGTGTGAATACCATTCCAACGCCTACGGGCATGATGTCGAAAGTTGCCGGGATTTGAAAAGAGAGATAGAAAGAATGATTCAGGAAGGGATAATTGCGGTCCACGACAGTGCCACCCAGAACATTGCACAGAATCCTTTGTATGCACATGATGATGCACGTTTTGTGGGGAAGATCCGTGGTGACAATGAGTATGAGAATCCTCTCAGAAACTCGTTGAATAAAGTCAATGATATTGAAATTGGTGAAAGCCCCAACAATTTTGATGGACAATCCAGTGGCTAAGATGTCGAGTTTGGTGATTGGAAAGTTGCTCCACCTCCTGGTTAGCTAGAGTGGAGTTTTTGTGGTTTATTTTGTTGTCATCCGGGTTATATTCAGGGTTGTAATGTGAATATTCTTTTGTGACTCAAACCCTTCTATCCTTTCACTTTGCCTTGTTTGTCTAGTCGCAGTAGCTTGTGCAGTGTTGTTTAGGTTTGTTCAAGGGTTGTAACTCTAGTCCAGTTTGCTTGTTTTGTTGTTTAAACCCTTTCACCGTCAATCTAATGCAATTCTCTATTTCCTGCCATTTCTAGTCATTTTGTTAGTTTTCTTCTCCTTTTACAATTCTTTTCATGCTGGTTCTAGTGACATGACATGCACGCATAATTCTCGGCCTAGTCTTAAAAAGTCAGTTTAGTAATGAAGCAATGAAACAATATTGAAGATGTAAGGACATTCGAGGGAAATAAGTAAAAGGCATTTTGAGATCACTTCGAGCCCAAATTGTATGAAAGTGGGGACAGATAAAACATAAAGAAATACTGTTGAAATGCATCATACCGCATCGGTTTGAAGCCAAAGGCAAATTTTCCCTAAGTCTACAGGAACCGTTTGTGGTACCGAGATTGTTGTCCAATTGTGCTAGGTAATTGACAAATACAGAAGGCAAATATATGAATCAATCAAAAGATGTTATGTGTGTTTTCCTCAGCTTGTTTAACTGTGTAGTTTGTACTTGGCATGTTTTGGGGATTGGAATGACGAAGGTGTTTTGTTCTGGTATCCAAACACTTTTTCCTTTGTTACCCCTTTGAACCTTGTCTATTTTCTTGCATACCCATCTTTCGGAATCAATAATAAAACTTATAAACCCGAGCAGGGAGAAACAAGAGAAAAATAGTGAAAAGAAAAGGAAGAGAAAAGAAAAAGGAAAGAAAAGAAAAGAAGAGAAAAGAAAAGGAAATAAAAGAAAAGAAGAAAAAAAAGAAAAAAGAGAAAAGAAAAGAAAAGAAAAGAAAAGAAAAGAGAAGGAAAAGAAAAGAAATGAAAAGAAAGAAAAGGAAAAGTGGAAGAAAGGAAAGATCACAACAACAAAAGTAGTCGTTTGAACTATGTTTGACTTGATCCCAAAAGGGTACGTAGGCAGCCTCTCTCTGAGGTTCAGTCACACCAAATAAAAGTCCCAAAAGTCCCCAAAAAGGAAACTGGGGCAGAAGTTATGGTTGTTGTGGGAAATGTGATTTCGAAAGTTGTAATTTTGAGCCCATGATAAAATTGTTTTGAGCCTTTAATACCCTTTCTTTCTAACCCTATCCAAAAGCCCACATTATGGTCCAAAGAAAGACCTTCTGATCAATCTTCAAGAAATGCCGGGTCAAACGAGCAGAGGTGAACTGTATCATGGGCAACACTCTGATCCAAATGAAGGAAATGAAGGATGAGAGAGTCTTGTTGATGAGAACCCTCACGCGTACCCCAAGGCAATGAAAGCTGAGAGAAATCAAAATGAGAGAGTCTTATTGGTAAAAACCTTTATGGGCACCATAAGGCGACGGTCAGACGAGAGAAAACCAAGATGAGAGAGGCTTGATGGCAAAAACCCTTCGGGCACTACAAGTCGATTAAGGACGATGAATCAGATTGGGCAAGCGGAGCATTGAAGCCCAGTTTTACGGCGGAAAGGTACAACAAGAGCCGAACATCAGATTTGCTAAATAGAATAGGCTGTATGTGCATGCCAAGGTCGTTAGAGTCAGTATCCACATATGATGGTTTGCTACTATGTAGGTTTCTTGTTAGGAATCGTCTTTTTCCATTATCCTTTACTCTATTCCTCCCACCTTGTTTTACTCCCTCTTCCTGGGTCGGTTGTTCAAAACAAGTGATAAATGATTTTAAAATCTGCCACCAAGCTTTCCAATTAAACAAAACAGGATCTGGTGAACACATCAAGGCGGCAAGTCAGGAGAAAACAGCAGGCCCAATGAGTTGGCCACAATCAACATACTTTGGGATTCGTGTGAAATGCAAGGGCGTGGTACGTATCAATTCAGGAACAATGAAATAGATAGAGGATGTTTGGTGAACGGATCAGAGATATTCTCCATGTTAAGTGTAATAAAGAAAGTGGTTAGTCAATAAACAAGCAAGATCTTCGAGTGGGAATTAGTTAGCATGACAAGTGAAGAAGCAACAGACCTCAAGGTCGAGGTCAGTGGTTAAGTCAAGAAAGAACATCATATACACGAAGTGGGGATAATAGACATGTTGTGGGATTCATATGAAACATAAAGGTTGGGGAGGTGTCGGTTCATGCAACACAAATAGAGGATATTAACGGAGAAAAGGTATTTTATGTGATGAGGATGACAGAGAAAGGGGTCTAGTCCGGAAACAAGCAAGGTCTTCAAGTGGAAATCAATCTTCTTGGGAAACGAAGAGGCAGCCGCCCTCGAAGTTCAAGGCCACAAACCAACCACCACATTTTAAACTCATAAGTTTTCTTTATTTGAAACAGGAACAAAGCAGTGCAATAAAGTTGGAAGAAAAAGAGAAGAAAAGAAAGAAAAGAAAAGGGAAGAAGAGGAGAGCCGACAAAAGAGAAGTTTCTCAAATCTTTGCCCTTGCCTGTCTTGTTAGTGTGCACAAAATGCTGCCATTGCTTTCACATTTTTCCTCCTAGGATAAAAGGCCTAGTCGGATGGATTTTTCTCCAAATCTAAATCTTAGTCTGATGAATCTTTCTCCTAAGATAACAAAAGACCTAGTCTGATGAATCTTTCTCCTAAGATAAAAAACCTAGTCCGATGAATTTTCTCCTAGGATCAACATCTTAGTCTGGTGAATCTTTCTCCTAAGATAAAAACCCTAGTCTGATGAATCTTCTCCCAGAGTCAAAAACTTAGTCTGATGAATCTTTCTCCTAAGCTAAAAACCCTAGTCTGATGAATCTTCTCCTAGGGTCGACATCTTAGTTTGATGAATTTTCTCCTAGGATAAAAATCTTAGTCTGATGAAACCTCCTCCTAAGATAACAGGATCAAAATCTTGGTCAGATGAATCTTTCTCCTAAGATAGAAATCCTAGTCTGATGAATCTTCTCCTAGAGTCAAAAACTTAGTCTGATGAATATTTCTCCTAAGCTAAAAACCCTAGTCTGAGGAACTGTCTCCTAGGATTCAAAATCTTAGTCTGATGAGTCTCTCTCCTAAGATAGAAAGACCTAGTCTGATGAAGTTTCTCCTAGGATCAGAATCTTAGTCTGATGAATCATTCTCCTAAGATAGAAAACCTAGTCTGATGAACTTTCTCATAGGATCCAAAACTTTAGTCTGATGAAACTTTCTCCTGAGATAGTAAACCTAGTCTGATGAACCTTCTCCTGGGATCTAAATCTTAGTCTGACGAATCTTTCTCCCAAGATAACAGGATCAAACTCTTAGTCTGACGAATCTTTCTCCTAAGATAACAAAAGACCTAGTCTGATGAAGTTTCTTCTAGGATCAGAATCTTAGTCTGATGAATCATTCTCCTAAGATAGAAAACCTAGTCTGATGAACTTTCTCCTAGGATCAGAATCTTAGTCTGATGAATCATTCTCCTCAGATAGAAAACCTAGTCTGATGAACTTTCTCCTAGGATCCAAAACTTTAGTATGATGAAACTTTCTCCTAAGATAACAGAAAACCTAGTCTGATGAATTTTCTCCTAGAATAAAAATCTTAGTCAAATCGTTTTACTAACAGGGGATGTACATGCCAATCAAGTCTTTAGTTTTGCTCTCACCATCGTATAATAGCTTGGGTAACAAATCACAAGTCTGCCCAGCCACAAAACTGGGGCAGAAAATTTTTCTTTGTTTTGTCTATTTTGTTGCAAGCAGGCGCCCACCTGGAGAACAAGGGAATACATTTCAAGTTCAGCAGTCAGGCGCCCACCTGGAGAACAAGGGAATACATTTCAAGTTTCAGTAGTCAGGTGCCCACCTGGAGAACAAGGGAATAAATTTCAAGTTTCAGTAGCCAGCACCTGGAGAACAAGGGAATACATTTCAAGTTTCAGTAGTCAGGCGCCCACCTGGAGAACAAGGGAAGTGCAATTCAATTTTAGCTTTTAATTTTTAATATTTGATAACATGCTGTACCCAGTTACCAAACTAGGGCAGGAAAATTTTCTTTGTTTTGTCAATTTTTGTTGAAATCAGGCGCCCACCTGGAAAATAAGGGAATACTTTTCAAGTTCAGCAATCAGGAGCCCACCTGGAGAACAAGGGAATACTTTTCAAGTTTCAGCAGTCAGGCGCTCACCTGGAGAACAAGGGAAGTACAATTCAATTTTAGCTTTTAATTTTTAGTATTTGATAACATGCTGTACCCAGTTACCAATCTGGGGCAGGAAAATTTTCTTTGTTTTGTCTATTTTTGTTGAAATCAGGCGCCCACCTGGAAAATAAGGGAATACTTTTCAAGTTCAGCAATCAGGAGTCCACCTGGAGAACAAGGGAATACTTTTCAAGTTTCAGCAGTCAGGCGCCCACCTGGAGAACAAGGGAAGTACAATTCAAGTTTTAGCTTTCAAATTTTTAGTAATATTTGGTAACATGATGCGCCCAGCTACCGAAATGGGGCAGGAAATTTTCTTTGTTTGTCTATTTTGTTGAAGTCAGGCACCCACCTGGAGAACAAGGGAATACATTTCAAGTGACGGCAATCAGGAGCCCACCTGGAGAATAAGGGAATACATTTTAAGTGTTAGCAGTCAGGAGCCCGCCTGGAGCACAGAGGCATATGTTTCAAGTCTTAGCAGTCAAAGCATCACTCGGAAACAGGGTAAAACATCTCAGATCATAATTCAAGTTAGCAACAAAGGAGGCTTGCGAAAATAATGCAAGTCAAAAGTCCGAGACGACCAGCGGATGTTGGTCACAATCCAAAATAATAAAAGAAGAGGAGAAACAAAAAGAAGGGAAAAGGAATCCAAATGCAGACGTAGAGAAAGATGTGAATTGCTTAAGACATGATTGGAGTCACAAGCGTGGGGTGTTTTTCGGGTTTGGTCCGAAAAGCTGAGGAAGAATGAATTAGCACCTGCAACTAGCTAGCGTCAAGGTTCAGATCCAAAGTCTGCATGAAGAACCATTCAAGACTCAAGATCAAGCTTCAGAAGACTTATATATAGGAATCTTGTAACTGACATGCTTAGCTAGTCTCTTTTCATTTCTTTTGATTTTGATGTAATAACAGGACCGCGGACCGGAACCTCGGCGGAACGGAACCTCGACCGGCTCTTCACCTCGGCATACTCTACCATCTCACTCACTTCTGAACTATAGTGACCTGATTCTTTTATAGCCAAGGATATGTAGGTACCTTTGAAGCAAGGTTCGGTCAGACAGTTTTTCAAAAAATGCTTCTCATGGAGTTTCAAATCGGCAAAAATCCCTTACAGTGTTCACTTTATCTTTGCCCGAAAACTCTTCATGTTTCCGAGCAAAGAGGGGCAGTTGTAAGCACGTGATTTTGCCCTACATGAAGATAACTCCTAAATATAGATCAAAATATTTTTTATTGATTTTTTAGAAATTTTCCTTTATTTAGTCGCATTTCATGCGTTTTAATATTTTAAAATAAAAATAATAAATACCAAAAAATATCTTGCATAGCATTTAGGTTTTATCGGAAGTCATTTGGTTTTTATAAAAATTAAAAATCACAAAAAATATTTTATTTTTACACCTTTTCCTTTTGTTGATTTTTCTCTTCTAATTTGGGTTTAAGTAGCTTTCATAATTTTCATAATTAGTATAATTTTAGATAATTTAGGTTTTTAATTCTAGGATTTTTAATATTAAAAAGAGATAAAAAGAAAATTAGGGATAAAAAATAAGAATTGAGAAGAACCTTCCCCCCAAAATCTTTTTTCCCATACGAGGCCTTCCCCCAAAAATATTTTCCCCCAAAATATTCCCCTACATAAAACCTTCCCCAAAAACTACTTTTCCACATAACACCCTACCTCACACACTCTATAAAACCATTTTCTACATAAAAAAAGGGGACAGACGGAAAAATACAAAAAGAAAACGCCAAAAAAAAAGCTGCACTGATAACACACGAAACGCCCCTGAGCTTCTTCTTCTTCACTCTTGAACACCCTTAGGCAGACACACGATCTTCAGCTACCATGGACCCCATCTCCCTCAGTTGAAAAGAAACACACGCACACACATGGAGGGAGGCTGACGAGAAAGATAGAAAATAAGAGGGAACGATACAAAGAAACGAGAAAGAGGATAAGGAGGAAGATCGAAAATATATACTTCTGCTCCTTCATTCCGTTTTTGATTTTTTGAGAGATTACAGAAAACAAAACCAAAAATAATTGATAACAAAAGCATTTTGCTATTTCCTCTTCTCAATTTGAATTTTCGTTATGAAGTTATGGAGTTTGATTGAGTTATGATTGTGTTCGAGTTCGAGCGAGGCAGTCCGGTCAGGGATTCAATGAGTTTCCGTCGAGGTTCGATTTAAGATCTTAGCTCTTTGTTTTTGGTTTGAGATCTGTCCGGCGTCTGTTGGTTCAAGCTTCAGCTATTTTTGAATTTGAGGTTGTAACACTTGCTCGATTTTTGTCTCGTGTGTGAGCATATGATTTTCTCCCTATACGAGAACTACTCCCAGAGAATTCAAAATAAAATAATTTTTTGTCGTTTACAATTATTATGGATTTTGTGTTGTTTTCTCTTATTGTTGGCATTTGTGTGTACGTGATTATGTATTTAAATTAATGAAAATAGGAAAATATGTCGCGCGTGCATTTAGGATTTAATTCTACAATTAGGAATAATTAAGTCTGTTATGTCAAAAAAGGAAAAATCACAAAAAATAAATGTACTTTACATTTTTAGCATTTAATGTCCAAATTATGTGATTTTCTTTTTAATTGGTATTTAATTACTCATGATAATTATTATTTAAAGTTAATTAATATATCAAAGTTGATTTGGGATTATAATGTGATTTAGAAATATTAGTATTAATTTTGGAGAATAATTAGAAAATAAAATAAGGGAAATAAAGAAGAGAATTAGGAATTGGATCAAACCCCATATTCTTGAGAAGGCCCAAACCAAATTAGACACCCAACCCAGGCCCAAACTCACCCCTTACCCGGTCTAGTTGATCAGGCTGCATAAACGTCCAAACGACGTCGTTTTGTCACACTAGATCTGGGCTGTTGGATTAAACCAATCCAACGGTTGAGATCCCATCGCCCATTAACCAAACCCATTTTATTCGGACCGACCCAATCCCCATTCAATGAAACGACCCCGTTTCAATTAATAATTTAATCTGAGCCATTGGATTCTCATCATCCAACGGTCCAAACTAATTCATTAATTTTAATATACTAAAACCCCTAAACATGTTACCTTTCCCCCTCGTTCAAATCATCTCCCAGACCTCACACGTAACGCCACCATTGACCGCCCGCCGGAAATCGCCCATGGCGGCGGTCAGTCGCCAAACCCCATCAAAGTTACACCCCTAAGCCACTCAACCACCCTGAACACGATTCCACCATCCGTTTGGCTCAAATCTTCCCCCATCTTCTCGAATCTTCAGCTGAAGATTCGAGCCAAACGGAAACCCATCCCAATCCACCTCAAACTCACACCGAACACTCCCTTCACATCCTTCATCACCAAACCACCATCAGTTTGGTTCGAATCTAACCCAAACTGTTCGAATCCCAAATCACACCCTCAAGAACCCTAGAAAATCCAAGTGTTAAAATTTGTCCAATTAATTAGAGATTTGGGGTCTAATAGACCTTAATCGGAACGTTTTCGGTTGAGAACACTTCGATTAAGATCCGTTCGACCTCAAAATAGTCGAAGTCTGAGCTTGAAGCCTGGGTCTGTCTAGTTTTAAACTTTGGAGGTAATTTTTCCTTTCTTTTTGTTCAGTTTATATTTTTTATTAATGTATGGTTATTTGTTTAGATTAGCTTATTTAATTTTCGATTTTTGTCTTTCAATCTGTTCTGTCCATGTTCAAAATGACTTTTTTATTTGGTTTACTTTTGTTTCTGTTCGTTGTGATTACATGTTGTAATTATGTAACTGTTTGTTTGAATTTCGTTAATTAGTTAGTTTCCTTATAGCCCCTATTTTTGATCCTCGAATCACCTGCTTACCTGTTCCATTCTGATTGTTTGCTATCAGTTTGATCTTGTTCATATTTATATATGTTCTCATGATTTTTCTTTAGTATAATCATGTTTTAATTCAGTATTAACTAATTCGTTAGGTTGAGTTTCTCACAATGTGGTTAATATAATGTGATTAAAGCTTGAATTGAGTATATTTGATTGATTAGGATAACTTGGTTATAGCTGAAGGGTAGGATAAATCAAATAAAGGGGTGTTTTCAGTAGTTCCAGGGCATCAGGGAGGTTAGTTTAGGAAAACTATTAAGATTAGGGTAGACTAAAGGCTGCCAATGAACTTAATGGAAACATTTATTAGTGGGAATGGCACTCTTTGCTGATTTTAGGGAATTAAGATAGCACTAACTGATTTTTAATAATGAGCACTAGGATATTGGTTATTAACAAATGAAAGGATAATTTAGTAGTGGACATAGCACTAATTAAATGCCTATTAAGAGGCAGTAAACAGATAGAAAAAGGGGGAATGGATACTAAAAAAGAGGGGAAGATAACCTTAAGATAGAGAGGAGATTAGGAGATTGGGAGACCATTGAGTGAAAAAGGAGACTGAAAATACCCTGATATACACGCATATACACAGATACACGGAGAGAACATTGAGAACATTGAGTGAATATATTGAGAATAACACTGAGATACACTGAGACTAAGAGCAAAAATTTGGAAAAAGAAATCTAAAGTAACTGAAAACTTCAGCACTGTTACTATGAGTCTTTGGTTCGAGTATTGAGTTTTCTCAGTTTTCCAAAATAGTTCTCTGGTTCATTTTGAGTGTTGGTGGTAAATTGAATTGGGTTTTAAGCTGCTTTGAAGTTGGTTGGGTTATCACCTATTTGAATTTGTTTGATGGACTGCTGCATCCTGTTCTTAGTTGTTTCTTTTTCCTAAATCTGATTCTGTGGAAAGTTACTATTTCATGGGTTTGCAGGATTCATTACTGTTGTTGCTCTGTTGATCCCTCCTCTCTCATTTCTGTTCTGATTTTCCAGGTATATCTTGGCCTTCATGGACATTACTTGAGTGTAACATGAAGCTTGACTCTGGAATATGAAATCTGTTGAGCATTTCTTTTTCTTTTTTTTTGAATCTTCTCTTCCTTTTTAATCTTCTTGTTCTGATTTTCAGCTACTAGATTTTTGCCAAAATTATATAGTTGTGTACTTACACATTGCCTAGCAAGCGCATTGGTTATTAATTTGTTTATTTTAGAGGATTGCAATCGATTTGTAATTAATGAGGACTCACTTTGTTTTTTGCCATTTGTGGTCAGCTACTTGGTTTGTAGTAAGTGAACTCACTTTGTGATACCTGAATTTGAGACCCTATCATTGTATTCAACTTCTGTTAAATAGTACACCTCCATTATTGATATCCTTATTTTGCAAATCTCAGTTGAATGCTTGGCATAATATAGTATACCTGAAAGGTGTTTGAGAATTCGGATGTTTCTACCAATTTGAACATGTGCAGTAAAATGACTATCTAGTTAGTGTTTTTCTACGAGTTTAAATTTCTGTGATATAAATGGTTGTCATATGAATGTGGTTAACCTGAATGGCTTTTAAATCCCTATCGGTGTTTCGGTGGTCAGTGGCTATAAGTTCTCGTTGTGTTCGTCAATACACCGCACCTCGGTTTTTTTTGTTTGTAATTTCTTCATTTTGTTCGTCGATCTGTTTGTTAGTGTTTGTTTTAGTTATAAGACCGAATCTGGCCCTGGCTTAAATCATTGGTTTAAAGTAATGTTAGAAGAGGATTTGAAGTCAAGCGTGGCTGGTTAAAGTCAGATCTGAAGCTTGATTAATAATGGGTAAGAATTTGAGCTTAGGAAAGTTTGTGTTATTCTTGTTTTGTTCTTTTTCTAATTACTTGGATCCAGAAATAGCAATGCTGGTGAATAACTATGTCTAGTCAATCTAATGAGAGTTCATGTTATTTAAAGAATACAAGATATGTGTTTAGGTGTATTGGACTAATCTAGCAGAATACATGCACTAAATTCACTAGATAGAACGCGACGGCTAGGTTCGAGTTCAAATTAATTTGATTTCTAATGAGTTTAGTCAGAATATATTATCAACATGTATTTTTTCGTTTCACTTAACCATGTTGAGGTCATTATAAAGGAAAAGGGATCTTGTTAGTTGAAATTGATTGAAATATAGCATTGGTCTATCATTCAAGTTTTCTTTGATTTTGATTTCTGATTATGTGGCAACATTAAGCATGATATTGGTTTATTTGAGTTTTGTTTAAAATTGTTGTAATCACGTTCATTAGAGCTGCAAGCTTTGGTTTAAAGGCTGGAATGTAGTCCTCAATTGAATGAATTGTGTATCCTTTCAAGGTAAATCAAGTTTCTGCAATGAGCCATCTCACTAACATAAGCAGCTCTTGTCGTCGAATTTGGATGCTTGGCATGGTTCTGTGTTAAAAAATGGATTAAGGTGTGCCATATTAGCCAATTGCATAATTTATGGCTCTCCAAATGTAGTTGGAACCCCTTTTTAAAATTGGAATTGAGGTGCGTCGTGCCAAACAAATGACAATTGTGTGGCCCTCATTTTAATTAATTTTTGACCCAACCTTAGAATTTGAGGCGTGCCATTTAGCAAAATTCTATGGCCCTCGCAAAGCGAAAATGCGTAGTTGCTTTAGGCGCGCATTTTAATAATATTACCTCCCTAAACTCGGGTGCACATTTATATGACCTAAATCCAAATCTCAACGGAATCGAAATATATCAATAACCACTGGTACATTGATGTGACGTAGTTCGAGATATATTTTCACGACGTTGTAATTCTCTTTATAATAATAATAATAATAATAAAAGTGGTTAAAAGTTAAAATTTGCACATAAGTTAAAAGCATGTTGTTAAAATCAGATAACTAATCCAAATATGACAGTTGAGCGACCGTGCTAGAACCACGGAACTCGGGAATGCCTAACACCTTCTCCCGGGTTAACAGAATTCCTTATCTTGATTTCTGGTTCGCGGACTGTTAAATAGAGTCAAACCTTTCCTCGATTTGGGATTCCACCGGTGACTTGGGACACCATAAATCTCCCAAGTGGCGACTCTGAATCTCTTAATAAACGAATCCCGTTTCGATTGTCCTTTAATTGGAAAACTCCCTTTACTACACCCTTCGCGGGGTGCGGTAGCGCCAAAAGGAGGTGTGACATCGTGTATCACTGAATATTTCATCAATCGAAAGTTCGATTTTCAGTTTTCATAGTTGCTAAAGTTCTATTAATTGAAAAGCAATTTCAGTTCTTAAATTTCATTTTTGCTACTGGGATTTGCTGATTTGAGTCCATTTTGGAGCACGCTGGTGAGATCTGTTTGGAACTGGTTATTGAAGTGTCTAGGTCGTCAAGTGAGCTTTGTTGGCGTAGCTTGGTTCAACTGTGGTCAGGGGCGGAGCTACCCTTGTCCGAGGGGCGTCAACCGACACCACTTCGCCGGAAAATAGCACTGCGTAAATAGGTTTTTTTTTAAAAAAAATGAATATATACAAGGGGTTGACACCCCTTGACACAAGACAAACTCTTAGTGCAATGGTCAAGGCGTGTCAAAATTTACACAAGGTTGCAAGTTCCATTCTTAATAGCAGCAATTTTTTTTATTTTGACACCCCTTTATATAATTCCCGGCTCCGCCACTAACTGTGGTTGCTCGATGACGAGTCGAAGACTTGGAGAAACAACGTCCAACATAGTTGTAGATGTCCGCTCGTTTCATCTATGCGACGTTACAGTGATGATGTGAATCCACGATTTGAGATCTGGATTTTTGAAGTCGATTTCTACTATCCGTTACTTTGCAACAGGAACGGCTCATGCTTGCTTCAGTTTTGCGGTCGAGGTCACCATTTGAGAGTCGAGGTCGTTTGCGATGATATTCTATTCCGATCGAGTCAGTGAATATTACAACAAAATCCATGGTTTTACATGCTCCAACGAGTTGCTGAGGTGATGTTTATAACTTCTGTTCCTTTAAGCTTTCAAATACGTGCTTCATTAATTCATGGAATGCATGGAATTGGTTTTAAAATTGCTAAAAAGTTGCTTTTAGTTTTCTATATTAAAAATGAGAGTTGTGCCGTGTTTTGTTCCAGTAGCTTAACTTTGGTCGTGGTTTCAGATTCTTTTTGTATGCTTCCAAATAGATTGGGTTCAAGATGATTATTCCTAGAAAAGACGTTAAGCATGACTAATTATAAATCATCATGATTATGGGTCTCCCGTGACATAGTTACGATGCCTAATTCTCAAAATTCGGGGAGTGCATTTCATGTAACCCGACTATAACGACTTTGAATAATAAAACCCTTTAGAAATCGAGGTGTGCCATTAGTTGAATTTTCCATGGCCCTCACAAAGTAGAAAATCGTAGTTGCCTTAGGTTTGCCTTTTAAATACTAAAATGAGATGAGCCTCGCTAAACAAAATACATATATTGCGGGGCCCTCAATAAATGGTTGTATTAAAATACTTAGATTTCGGGATGGGCCGTTTAGCGAATTTCACGGCCTTCCCCAAAATAATAACGCGTTAGTCTCTATAGGCGCGTATTTCAATAACACTACCTTCCTAAACTCGGGTGCACATTTATATGACCCAAATCCAAATCTAAGCGAAGTCGAAATGTGTCAACAACCACGGGTGCATTTATGTGACGTGGTTCGAGACACGTTTTCACGACGTTGCAATTATCGTTTAAAAATAATAATAAAAGCGGTTTAAGGTTAAAAAGCACATAAGCTAAAACATGTTTTGAAATCAGATAAATCCAAATATAACAGTTGAGCGACAGTGATAGAACCACAGAACTCGGGAATGAATAACACCTTCTCCCGGGTTAACAGAATTCCTTATTCAGATTTCTGGTTTGCGGACTGTTAACAAAGTCATAATTTTCTCGGTTCGGGATTCAACCAGTGACTTGGGACACCATTAATCTCGCAAGTGGCGACTCTGAATATTAATAATAAATCCCGTTCTAATTGTCATTTAAGTAGAAAAACTACTTTACACCCTCACGGGTGTAGGCGAAAAAGGAGGTGTGACACCGTAGTCCCAAAATAAAAGTGCATGGGGATCTCCCGGGAATCGAACCCGTAGTCCCAAAGTAAACAAACAAGGGGGGAGCTACAGGAATCCCACATCCGTAGTCCCAATGTAACTGCGCAATCACAGCCAGAAACAAACCAAGGAATAAAGTACGAAAAATAGAGCAACCGATAGAACTAACCTACCATGCTTCACGTAGTACAGTCGAAACAACTTAAGCAATTAGGCAGTTAAGTCAGCTAAACATGCTTTTCCTAATCTAGCACAAATTATAATTTCAAGTAAGTACAGCAATTAAGAAAGGAAAACGGAAGTTCATTAACTTAAGTAAAAATTGGATTTTCGACAATTGGCTCAAGTACGCGCTCGTCACCTCACGTACGAGGCACCTCAAATATCAAGTAAAAATCCTAAGGAGAAAGGTCCCCCACACAAGATTAGACAAGCCACTTACCTCGAACCGGCTCAATATCACTAGAAACCGTGCCTTTTCCACGAGTATCCGACTCCAAATGGCTCAAATCTATTCAAGTCAATTACATATCGTAAATAATATTGCAACAACTGATTCCACTATAGAAATTAAAGCTAGGGCGTGAAAATAGGTAAAATAACCAAAATGCCCCTCCAGCCAACTTCTCGGAATTGAAGAACTTTCACATTTTCATAACCCTCGTACTCTCACGAGTTTAACCATATAAAAATCTCCCAAATCGGAGGTCAAATACCCCCTCAAAACCCCAAAGTTTGGTCTATGAACTTTTACCCCAAATTACCAAGTTTTTGATCCTAAATTCGAATTCAAATGATGTATTTAGCTATATAATGATGAAATATAATGAAAAGGGATCAAAGAAACGTTACCCAATGATTTTCTCTTCAAAACCCACTAAAAATCGCCTTCTCCCGTGCTCTCAATCGATTTTCAAACTTATGAAATTAAACCCTCGAAATTATCTATTTCTGTCCAGACATTTCCGCTTCTGCGGTCCCGCATATGCGAACAAAGTGCCGGTTCTGTGGCTTCCACTTACCATCCCATTTTTTGCTTCTGCGGTCTGTGCAGGAATTTCGTCCGCTTCTGCGGACCTGACCTTGAGCCCACGCCTCGCTTCTGCGGCTGCCTAGCCGCTTCTGCGGTTCCCAAACCGTAGAAGCGAAAATACCAGAAGCCTGCTACAAATATTTCCTTCCAACTCCATAACTTGCCCGTTGAGCATCCGAAATACACCCGAGGCCCCCGAGACCTCAACCAAAAGCACCAATACCACCTAATACCTCATTCAAACTTTTACCAATCCTTAAAACACCTAAAACAACACTAGAAATCCAATTAAATCAAAGATTCAAGCCTAAGAACTTCAAATTCCAACAAAACACGCTTTCGATCAAAAACCTAACCGAACCTCGCCCGAATGACCTAAAATTTTGCACGCACGTCCCAAATGACATGATGGAGCTACAGCAACTTTCGGAATTCAAATCCGACCCTCGGATCAAAAATTCACTATCGGATCAGAAACTTCAAAAATTTAAACTTCGGCATTTCGGACCTGAATGAGCTACGAACCCCCAAAATACATTCCGAACACGCGCCCAACCCCGAAATCACCTAACTAAGCTAACGGAACCATCATATTTCCATTCCGAGGTCGTTTTCACATTGTTTCGAATACGGACCATTTTTCAACTCTTAAGCTCTCATTTAAGGACTAAGTGTCCCAAAACACTCCAACTCCTAACACCGAACATCCCGGCAAACCAAAATAGCAAAAAAGAACTTAGGGGAAGCAGTTAATAGGGAATCGGGGCGTAAATTTTAAAAATGATCGGGCGGATCATTACAATTTAGCACATATGGCATAGAACATGTAGAAAAATCAGATAAAGCCAAATATAATGGTTATACTAAGCTCGAATTCTTGAACCCTGAATCGAAATTCTAGGTTCGTTTCCCCAGCAGAGTCGCCAGAGCTGTCACGCCTCCTTTTTTATACACCTACCCCGAAGGGTAATGTATAAGGGAGTTTTTCCATTTAAAGTGACATTATTCGAAATAGGATCATTTATTCGATTTGTAGAGTCGCCACTTGGGATAGTTTTGGCTTTTGGTGTCCCAAGTAACCGGTTTATCTTGAATCCCAAATCGAAGAAAAGTTCTACTTCCCGAATGGAATCTGCGAACCAGAAATTCTAAGTAAGGAATTCTGTTGACCCGAGGGAAGGTATTAGGCACCCCCGGATCCCGTGGTTCAAGCATGGTCGCTTAAACTATTATAATTGGAAAAAATCTTATTTTTAATACATGTTATCCTATAGTGTAATTTTAAAATTATTTAACCGCTTTTAATTTTAAAAAAATTAGGAAATTGAACGTCGTTTAAAATATATTTTTGGATCACGTCACATGAAATGCACCTGGATCCTCGACATATTTTATTCAACATTTTAGTATTTGAATTTGGGTTGCATGAAATGCACACTCAAATTTAGGAAGGTAAATTTATTAAAGAGCACGCCTAAAACGACTAACGTGTTATTAACTTTGCGGGAGGCCATAAAAATTTGCTAAATGGCACGTCCCGAATTCAAAAATATTTTCAACGGAGTAATTTAAAGAGGGCCATGTAGGTTATGCATTTTATTTGGCGCAGCGCACCTCGTTTTGATTTTAAAGGTCAACCTAGCAGAACTACGGTTTTCTATTAAATGTTGTCTCTAAAAGCCTAATTAATAATATTCAGGCCTCCGGTTCATGTCCAAATTCAAACAAGAGGAGAACCTATTAATTCAAATTCGCTACTTAACTCGGAAGGCCCAAAATATGTGTTACAAAATTATTTCAAAAATTTAGTGTGAACTCGAGCCTTCAGCATTTTTGGGGCTTCGAACTTAGTCCAGGAAGAAACCAAATTCAGTCAGCCTCACGTTGGGCCTTGTCCAGATAACCCCAGGCCCAAAGTTAATAACTGCACTTAACAAGTTGCAAGTAACTGAACTATTTCCAGATTTATCCAAAGAAATGCATGCCAATCTTAAATCTGAATTTAGTACAAACAATCCACTCACTTGATGACCTAGCACACTCACTTGAATATCAGTAGACTCTATATTGAAATACTGGTTTTGTTTTTAAGCCTTTATACCATCAAATTTCAGACCTCATTAAGCTAAATCATCTCAATAAAACTAAAAAAAATGAATAGCTCGACATCTAAACAAATCGGATTAGATTTTTTATTTTAAAGCTCAGATTACTTTATCTACTTAGCTACTATTGAGTTTCTGAATGTTAACAATAGTTTAAACTTCATTTATCACCAAGAGCCAAAACTGGAAACATTGCCTGAACTTAGCAATTTAATTATGAATGTAAATGCCAAATACATCTACTAAAACAGTTCAATTGTATAATCTGATGGAGGTTCAACTATTATGACCTTCAAATCCTGACTTATACTGTTATTTAGTACCCTAAGTAATAAACTGATTATAGCTATACATGTTAGTCACAGGATACATTAATCCACTTAAATGAGTTAAATGAAAATGCATCAATCCACAGTCCATTGTTTATGTTAATACAAACAAAAAATATACTAGATAAGTACATATCAATTAGCATCTATATAACTATGGATATATGATGATCCAAACGAGCACAGATCTGGAGGCAAATGCGTGAGTATTTTTCATTTCAATTCCAACTCAAAGCTACATCAAAGCGAATTCAAGGTGTGTACCTGGAATTGAATGAACAAAGGAACAAGGTGGAATCAGTAGTGTTAAACAACAGGGAAAATACACCGCAACAGTAGTGAGTATTCAGCAACCAAATCAATAGCAACACAACTCGTCAACAATCAAAAACCCAAGGAAAAGAAAGCAGATGCAATTGATTTCAAACTTCATTTCAAATCCACATTCGACTCATTTTTACACCCTTGAATACTCAGAAATTATTTTGAATATGAAGAACTCACCGAAATATAATAAGAACAGGATTTTTTATGAGATTTTCACTTGTCAAATAAGGCTGTGAGGACTGCCTTTTATAGGCAAAATTGAGGGTAAGTTTCAAATTTTCATTACCTTCTTTTCCCCCTCTTTTATTTTTAGTTTTTATTAATTAGTCCCCAAGTTTTTGGCTTGTTGCCTAAGTTACAGCCCTAAGTTACTAAAACTCTAATTGGAACCCCATCTAGAATGTTCTAGGGGTTTCCAAATTAGTTATTTGCAGTATCTTCTTCCATTGAAATACCTATACTGCCCTTTTACTAGTCTGAAATTTAATAACCTAGCCTAGCCTTGTTAACTAACCAAACAACCATAGTTAGTCAGTACTAAACTAGAGATCAATCAGCTATAACCAAACAAAGTTTAAAATTTTGAACTAACTAATCTAATTAATTGAAATTGGATTTTAACTCTAATGAACACTAATATCCTATGGTCAAAACAGTGAATTAACCATTAACTAACAAGTAAAAAAAATGGAAACTAAAGTATAATTCATGTCAAACACACAATCATGTATTGGAGTCGAACATACAAAAATATGAATCACACAGAATCGAAATTGGTTCTAAGAAAACTGGACAGAAAACAAACAATCGAATTTAACTAAACTACTCAATAAAAGTAAAAATTAAAGAGCTAACCACTGAATTAAACCAACAACATCAAAAATTAAAACCAAATTAAACTAAAAATCAAAAATTATGTACGCAGAATCAACTAAAAATAAAAATTAAACTAGAAATCCAAAATCATGAGAATAGAATCAATCGTAAAAAAAGTCAAACAAGGAAGAAAGAAAAAATCAGAAAACTCACTGATATAACTTCTACAGTCCTGCCGTTTCTCAGATTTAAAACTCGAACAACTCCGGTGAGATTCGAATGGTACTGACGATGGATTCAACATAAAGGAAGTGAGGAGGTCATATGATGTCAATTTGGTGAGATTTGGAGGATTTAGGGTTTAGGACGGATTTTCAATTTGATATTTGAGGAATTTGGTGAGGATTCGAGGGACGGGGTTTGGGGGTTTAGAAAGAGGAGATGAGGGCAGTTCAAGGGTGTTAATTTGGACGGGTTTGGGTGATCGCCGCCGTGTACGCCGGCAACGGCAGCTAGGGTTTCAAATATTTGAGGTGTTTGGTTGGGATTTGAAAGAAAACAAGGTTGGATTTGTAATGAGGGGGTTGAGATGGTGTAGGGGTCTATGTTTGGGGACTATTGGAGTTTCATCGCCGCCGTAGGGTGATTTTCGGCGGCGGTTTAGGGCAGAACCGATGGGGAGTTCTCTTATTAGAGTGGGGAGTGAGAGAGACGACCTAGGGGGCGGGGGGTAGGGTTATCCGACATTTTTATACTAAAATTAACCTAGTTCCTGACCGTAGAATCAAAGATCCTCGATGGCCAGGATTAACATTTAATCAAAACGGTGTCATTTTATTAACACAGGGCTGGACCGGGTTTTCTGTGGTGGGTTGGGCCATTTTGGTCGGATTTTTATGAAGGGTTTTTGGGCTGGTGTTGAATTTGGCCCAAATTATATAACACAACCTTTCAATCCATTTATTTCCTTTCTTTTCAATTCCTCTTATTCAAAATTATTTATTTTATTTTGATTTTGATTTTGATTTTGTTGGATACAAAATAACAACAAACCTGATTTAAATCTAAAATTAAACTGATTAAATTTCCTAAGATTAACTAGATCCTAATTTTTAAAATGAGAATTAAACAAAAAAGTGAAATTAAAGGTAAAATTGTAAAAAGGACTATTTTTGATATTTTTCTCCACTTTTGTAATGCTAATTGGCTATTAAAATACTAAAACGAGGTCTTAAATGCAAGTGTACTATTTTTGTATTTTTTACAAATTATATCGATTAATAATGCACACACAGAATGCAAATAAAACACAAAATCATACAATTAATTTCCTAAAATTCAAATAATAAAAGAAAAAAATTCTAATTCTAATGAATTTTATAGGAGTAATTAAACAAGGCAAAAATCGCATGCTCACAACTCCAGTTGCAAGACTAGAGGCAATCAGACTCCTCATAGCCTTTGCAGCACATATGGCATTCACTCTCCATTAGATGGATGTCAAAAGTGCTTTCCTGAATGGCTATCTCAAGGAAGAAGTGTTTGTGAATCAACCTTCAGGATTTGAAAGCAAGGAATGTCCTGAGCATGTGTACAAGCTGGACAAGGCTCTATATGGCTCAAGCAGGCCCCAAGAGCTTGGTATGAATGACTATCAAAATTCCTACTGGAGCATGGGTACAAAAGAGGTAAAATTAACAACACCTTGTTCCTAAAGGAAAAAGGTAAAGACCTCCTTGTTGTGCAAATATATATTGATGACATAATATTTGGGGCTACTACTGATAGGTTGAGTAAGGACTTTGCAAAACTAATGGGAATTGAGTTTGAAATGAGTATGATGGGTAAACTTAACTTCTTCTTAGGCTTGCAAATCAAACAAAGCCCAAATGGAACCATGATCCATCAGCAGAAGTATACAAAAGAACTAATAAAAAAGTTTAAAATGGAGGACTCCAAAGAAATAGATACGCCTATTACAACTGTCACTAAATTAGATGTTGATGAACCTGGTTCATCAGTTGATCAAACGTTGTATAGGGGTATGATTGGTTCACTCTTGTATCTTACTGCCAGCAGACCTGACATTGTTTTCAGTGTAGGGCTTTGTGCTCGTTTCCAGGCAAATCCAAAAGAATCACACTTGACTGCTGTCAAGAGAATATTGAGATATCTGAAAGGCACCACTGATCTGTGTCTTTGTGTCACGCCCCAAATCGAGGGACATGACCAGCGCCCGACCGGGTAGCCCCAGTCAAGCGGACCTGGGTGCCTTTCCTAACCCACGTGTTACCCCTGTATTTTTCATCACTTATTAACCAAAGGATTAAGCAGTTTATAATTGAAATCACACTTTTTCAAACATTCACAACATGCTTAATTACTTAACAAATTTACAACTTACAAGGCCCGACATATATCTACATAAGTCCATAATCCCACGTTTTCTGTCTACGGAGCCTCTAAGATATGACAGGGATAATACAATACTTGCCGGTAACAAGGCTCCGACTATACCTTACACAAAACCAAAATAAGACTCCAATATAGAGGTGGCATGAGCCACGCAGGGTCCCGAGAGAAAAAGGGGCTCATCAAAACGGCCAATGGAAGATGAAGGAGTGTTACTGCCGATGAACTGAAGTACCTGCTACGAATCCACCTACAATCATAACACAAATGTAGCGCCCCCGGCAAAAGGGACGTCAGTACACTGGAATTGTACTGGTATGTATGAACAAGCTTTGTCCCAAGTAAACTCAATCCATAGACAAGTAAGTCACGGTAATAGAAACAACCAACAAATACGTAAAGGAATAACAAGACAAGCCAAACAAATTTTCAACACTTAACTTTGTTTCAAGTAGTCCTCAACCCATATACAAGTAGAAAACAACAATAGAAGCAACAACCAAACACACATGGAAAGCACAATCAACCA
>MU779741.1:8313-27297 GCA_026770625.1 Nicotiana glauca | reverse complement strand
CAATCGCAGAGTTAACATGCGGTCCGCATAATGGACCACAGAATTGCTCCCAAAAACTAAATGTTCTGACACGATCTGCGACAAGAATGCGGTCCGCATTCATGTTCTGGGGTCGCATAATGCGCCGCAGAATTGACCGCATTTTAACTTCAATTTTTGACAAATCTTCTGTTACACTCTGCGGTAGGAATGCGGTCCGCATAGCTGATCTGCGACCGCATTCTTGACCGCATAAATGACAATTTTTGGTAAAATTGATTCTTTTGATTTTTAAAGGTTAGATCACCACCGAGGGTCCGAACCACGGCGAGCTTGCGAGCCGGGAAGAATTCTATACATTCCGAACACAATATTCGAACCTTGACACTATGAGCTACTAGGTTTTAAGCACAAAATTTTACGGGGCCTTACACTTTGGTATCCCAATGGTAGTAATTTTGATTTAGTAGGATATGCTGATGCTGATTATGCAGGTTTCCTAGTGGACAGGAAGAGCACCTCATGTATGGCACATTTCCTGGGTTCATGTCTTGTGTCATGCACTACCAAAAAGCAAAATTCAGTAGCCCTATCTACTGCTGAAGCTGAATATGTTGTTGTTGCTTCTTGTTGTGCTCAATTGCTATGGATAAAATAACAGCCGGTAGATTTTGGAATTGAAGTGGAATGTATTCCAATATATGTGATAACACTAGTGCTATAAGTATGACAAAGAATCATGTTCATCATAAAAGGACCACGCACATACATGTTAGACACCACTTCTTAAGAGATAACTATGAGAAAAGGTTAATCTCAATAGAATTCTGTGCTACTGATAAACAAATAGTTGACATCTTCACTAAAGCACTGAGTAGAGAAAACTTTGAAAGGAACAGGTTGGAATTAGGGATGATTAAGATCACCTAAAAAGGTCCAGTTCAGAATGCACAATGAAAAAAAAATTAAATTTTTTTGTTTTGTTTAGGAGTTCTTAATATTATGTAAATATCTAGACTAATTCTTACTCACTTTCATAATTTAATTAGTATACTCCTGTGACATGTGTTTATATGACTCACTGATCCTTTACAAAGTTTTTTTATTCTGACATTTGAGGCATGATCAAGAGAAGTTTTACTTGAAGAACCTGGTTCATCAGTGTATGCTCATGAGAAAGTTTAGGTATGTTTCTATACTTTGCACAATTAGAAAGATAAATTTTTCAATCGTGAGCAAAAGTCCTAATTACACCAAACATCCAGAAATTCTATCCATTGAGCATTGAACCGGTTTCATTATCCTAAAAGTCTAAATAAAATGGGACTTTTTCCTAAAAACTAGCGTCGCCCATTAATCACCAAGAGACCGAAATTCTAATGTGATTAGACCTCTAATTGACTACTGGAAAAAGCATGTCGTTACTGCACTTAATCATAACCCCTCTTTAAATACACACCACATCCTTTATTTTTATTCATAACTGCCATTCACCTCTTCCAAACTTCTGATCATCCTTTTCTTTCCTGAATTCCCAAAATTCCCAGAAATACTCTACCATGACAAACCTTAAGACAATCTAGGTACTCCCCCACCAGTATCTCCTAATACTTTATCATCAACACCTCCTAGTGAAACCCTAAAACCTAGATTTCGCCGCCAGAAAATGTTGGCCAGGAAAACTGTAGTTTCTGGTTCTTTGAGAAAAGCCTTAAACAAAAAACTGAAAGCTAGCCAAAAGAAAGAAAGTCCAGCTAAAGAATCTGACTCAAGCTATGAGTCTGAGGCATTTATCTTTGCCAGCGAAGGAGAAGAACATGGGTCTTCTGACACTGACAAAAATAAAGAAACCCCAGGAGAGGTAAATACTTGTTTTGCATTTTCTGATATGGTAGAAAGGGAAGACAATAGGTTTGTATTGGTGGGATCTATAAAAAATGTAAAGGGGGCTAAGTCTAGTAGAAGGGGAAAGAAAAAGAAAAGAGAGGTTCTTGCTATTTGTGCTAGAGTAGAAGAGGGTGGCATCAAGTCAGGGGGAAGTAGTTCTAGAGAGGCTGCTGAAGGCCTTGTTCATCTGAGTAAGCAGCAAGATGAACCTGGTTCATCTGTGGAGGAAATCTTCACTGACATTTTGAAGAAGGTTGGGGCCAGCTATGATCCAAAGAAGCACAAGGCTTCTTCCCAAACAACCCTAATTGCTTCCAAACCAATAAAGAAAAGCAAGGTGTCATCCTCCAAGTCTGTTGTTCCTTCTTTACCTAAGGGAAAATCAAAGTGAGGCAGAACTATAGAAAGCTTTAGAAGAAAGTAAGAAAAAGAAGAAGGAAAAAGGAAAGGCAAAAGCTGTGGAAAGTTCTGAGGCTGCTGAAGAAGAGGAGGAGGAGATGGAACTGATCCATCAAGAAAGAGGTACAATTGTGGAGGTTCCCATTTCCAAACCAAAAGGAACCAAGACTTATGCAAAGAAGTCTTCAAAATCTGTATCTGCTGAACCCTCCTTGGCCAAAAGAACTAGGTCAACATTGAAGGGAAAACAGGTAAAAGTTACTGAAAAAGAAGAAGAAGAAGAAGAAGAAGAAGAAAAATGGAGTGGAGAAGAAGAAGAGGAGGAGCCTGAAAAGGAACAAGATAGGTTTTCCATCTTTGGCAGGAGAAAGATTTTGAAGGGAAGGTTGTTGAAAAACCTGGAGGAGCCAGGCATGATTAGATTGGTGGATGCCCTAGCTGCACAAGAGTGGAAGGACATGGTTCTTCAAATGGATGGAAGGCTGGCAAGAAAGGAGCTGATCGAGTTCATGGCCAATGCCACTGTGAAAAATAGGGTAGTCACCAGTGTGGTTAGGGGAGTAAAGGTGTAGTTTGATGCACCTAAATTGGGCAAGATTCTGTACATACCCTGTGAGGGTTATGATGACTACACTAGGCAGATGTGGCCTTGTCTAGATGATCTTCCTAGTGCTCTCTAAATCACCAGAAACTTCTGTGATACAGAGTCTGCTGAAGATGTGCCAGAGGCAAGGTTTGTAAAGAAGAGTGAGATGAAACCTGAGCACAAGGTGCTATTTGAATTTGTTAACAAATGTCTGCTGCCCAGATAGGAAAGAAGGCATACTGCTAACTACATAGAATTGGTTCTTCTGGAATGCCTTGTGAGAGGAAAGTAGATTAACTGGCTTGCCTTCATTGTCAAGCTTCTGGACAGGGTCATAAATGGCTCCAAGGCTTATGCTACTCCTTATAGGTTCATACTGACGACTGTGCTGGATAGGTTGAATGTTCCCTTGAAGAAATGGGAGATGGCCTCCAGCAAGGAGCATTTTGGTATCAAAATCCTGCAGGCTTGTGACTATCTCCTCAGTGTAGCCCCAGTTGAACTTGGTTCATCTTTGAAGACTCCTGTAAATAGCAAGGTTAGGGCCTTGGTTCAAGAGTATGGGACAAAAGATGCTGATATTGCTAGGCTCCAGGCTTGTGTTGCTGAACTGGAAAATGAGAGGAATGGCCTGAAAGATGAGCTAGCAAAGGAAAAGGAAAAGGGTGAAGGGATGCTTCAAACAATGCGCAATCTCCTCCAATCCCAACCCTCTAGTTCCTCCAAGATTTAGGTCTTCCAGTACTGTCTTTGAACCAGTCCAATAACCCCCAGTGACCCAGATTAGGGATTTTTCTTTGTCTTTTTGCTCATGGTTGGAATTTTTTTTCTTTCTTTTTGTGGACTATTTTGTAGAAGCATTTCCTTATCAATGACAATTTGTTGTTTCTCTTGCTTTGGGAAGATTCTGATCTTAATAGTTAAGTTTTTTTTGTCAAGATTGATTATTGCTTCACTAAACCATGCTTTCACCAGCAGTTGCCCCAGTGGCCATGAGTAACTATTACAATCTGGGATTCACATTATATGCAACTTTTCGATGATGCCAAAAGGGAGAAGAGATATTGTGCTTTACTTTATATTCTGAAAAAGTGATATTTATAACCTGATTAAATCTGGTCCTTAATGATGAGTTAAAATTCCTAAGTAAAAGTGTTGATAATTTAACTGAGTTCCACAAGTTCTCTGATCAATAAAAGCACAGAGATTGTCATCACAAAAAGGGAGAATTTGTTGGCCCAAGTTCAATTGAAGTTTTGAAGAATGACAAATGAACCTAGTGATGGACCAGGTCCATCTTGTGAGACACAGTGGTTATCAACCAATACATATGAGATGCATGTGAAGAAGATAAGTCTTAGGGATCAAGCAACCCAATATCTTCTGAATATCTTCTGAACTGATCGAAAAGATTGCATAAGGGATAAGGAGAAGAAGTCTCCTTATGAGAAGAGAACACAATCCGGATCAAGGATAAGGGTTGGAGTTTGTATTGCTCAAGGACTCAAATTCGATGGAGGATCAACAATTGAGTCTCAATCAAACTCTGATTACTAACTCAATAAATAACTGAGTTTGTTTTCTTTTACAGGTATGCACATACGCAGAAGTTAAACTAAATTGAGAGCAAAATAGCAAGACAATTTTGCAAGCAATTTATGTGAGATTAAAGTGTGCACTCCTGCAGCTACTTGAACGAGATAGAAGAACCAGTTCCATTGTGTTTATTCTTATTCTAGTTCTATTGTAGTAGGTGGTTTAAACTTGTACCTTTCCAGCTTTCATAGAAGCAGTTGTATTAGGTACTTTGAGTATTCAAGTTAGAGTTAGCTTGAAAGTGTCGCAACAGTTGAGGTTGTGTGCCACACTGGGATTAGAGTTAATCCTTAGGTTTACAAGAGTTTTGTAAATGTTGTTTTGGCTCATTGATTTTAGTGGATGTTTGGGAAAATCCTACTGAGTAGTAGGTCGTGGTTTTTTCACCTTTTGAGCCAGGTGTTTTCCACGTAAAAATCTCTGTGTTCTTTATTTTCTGTACTTTTAATTCCGCAACAACAGTAGTTAGAACACCTAGAAGAACCGGGTTCTTCTAGATTGAAAATTGGGCACCACACAAATCCCCCCCCCCCCCTTCTTGTATGGTATTGACGTTTGGATCATCATTCATTTACCAAAATATTTTTTTAAATAATTCAAATACCATGCTTGTAAAATAATTACATAGAAAATGCTAAATTTATTTGAAAGGATGTGATCCTTTGTATTATTTCTAATGTTCAAACTAATTTCTAACTAATCAGGTGCTTATTATTTACTTTGTTTTCAACCATGTTGCCTTTTCAAATAAGAATAGAGCACGTAGTGTATCTTTCCAAAATGAGAACATTAAAAAAAATATCTTCAAAAGCCAATGCATGAAGGGAGATCGAGTAAACCGTGTGAACCAATAATACGGTTTTCACAGTAAGTGTCTATTTAAGTTCATATATTTCTATTTTATTTCCACTTAGTAAAGCAAGAAAAAAAATATAAGCGTTAAAACCAAAAGATTTTATATCTTTAGTTAATTACACGAACAAAGTACGATCAAGATTTTGACTACATTATATATATATATACTTGAGAAAATCATACTTAAGTGCGCAATATTTTGTTCATTTCCCTTAAATTATTTGTCAAAGAGGTTTACCCAAAGAAAGATAAGAGGAAAAAAGAGGACAAATACCATTAAAAAAAAAAGAATTCTAAAGAGCAAATTAATGGATGTTAAAATATCAGACAGTTACCATAACCTTTTTATCATATTTGATTTTTTTTTCCCTGGAAGGAAGGACACAATATTTAATCATAATTAATTTTTTCTTTTTTCACTAAAAGAAAATATAATTTTTTCATAGTTGGCGAATCCTTCTTGGAGAAAAAGATTTTAGACTCCTATAAATTGAGGTTCATTCATTCTCACTTGATAGCATCCGCACTGTAGTTTCTAAGGGGTTTAAGAGTCTTATTTAGGGGTAGAATTTGTGAGATAAGTGTAACCCTGTTTATTTAAGGGTAATTATTGTGAGGTTACTCTCTCGATATTTTATACTCTTTTATATAATGTATTGCTCATCTCCTCTTGTTGATGTAGGTCAATTGACTTAACCAGGTTAAATATTTATGTCTTTTTTTGAATATATATATATATATATATATATATCATTTAATTTATCGCTGTTCAAGCTTTTATTAGCTTCTAAATGATACCTAATTATTTCGACCTAACACCTTTCACGGTAAACGTCACCACAGACATTCATATTCTTGGATACTTGGAATATGGAAGTGCCGATTCTGAAAGGTAACAACTTTTTGAAAGTCTGTTTTTATTTTATGCAAAATAAAGGAAAAGTTTTTTTGGAGAAAAGACAGAAAATGGAATAAATAAATAAATGTGATTTATGAAAATGGGAGATGCTACATCACTTCATTAGGCCATCTCCAACGCTAGCACTATTTTTTACACCAAATTTCACACTAAAATGATATAACACCAAATTTACTCCAACAATTACATCATTTTTTACATCAAACCTTCTCTCTCTTCTATATTATATTATTATCTTCTATTTATTTTTTATTTTTTATTTCCTTCAAACTAATACTATTTTTTTTCTTTTTTTCATATTCATTATATATAATTCACATTCACCACTTATATAATCATTTATTACAAAATTATTTTAAAGGATAAATTAACAAAAAGTGAAATTATTGATAAAATATAATTAAATAAATATTACATCATAGTCAAATTTAATTTAAGTACCACATAAATATTTAAGTTTCGCCTCTATTCTCCCATAAATGCTAGATTAATGTATTACGACGTGCAAAATGCGCATCTTTATCCTTAATTTTTTTGTGTCGAGTTAATGGTTATATTTCTTTTTATACAATTATAATAATAATAAAATTATCTTATAATTTTATATAAATATAATATATACAAAAATTAATATATCAAAAAATAGGATATAAAATTAAAATTATAAAGATCTTAATATAAAAGTTAATTATATACACAATATATGATAAATTAAAAGTCCAAAAATAAAAAAATTAAATAAAATAATATTAAACTAAATATAGAGCGATGAATAGTGTTGCACCAAATTTATGCTTTATAATAGTGCAAAAAATGATACTGCAGAGTAAAAAAATATCATTTCTTACACCAAATTTAAATTTGGGGCAAGATTTAGAGTGGCATTGGAGATGCCCTTAAAACCAGACTGTACTATGTTATAACACATCTAAAGAATCCTGTCCAGATAAGGCTATGATCTATGGATAAGGTTGTACTATGTTCCCATGTGTGTTGTTCCCAGACTGTGTTTCCAGCTATCTATGCTGTGACATAAATATCACAATTTAAACTCAGCAAGTGTGGTATCTTAACACAAACTATTAAGGCCATTTGGCCATAAGTTTTGGCAAAGTAAATTTGAAATTTATTTTCAAAACTCATGTTTGGCTATAAATTTTACTCATATTTTGGCCAAATTCCAAATCAAAAATTTTAAATTCCAAAATCAGCTATTGAGCTGATTTTGGGCCAAATTTCCAAAACTTGAGAATTATATACATAATTTTTCAAAATAAAGTTAGAAAATATGTTTTGAAATCCAAACACATTTTCATCTGCAAACCAAACTTCACCCAAATCAAATTTTTCAAAATAAATTTGGGATATATTTCCAAACGCTAGCTAAGTATCACAGTTGATGCATAAGTTGTGTACGGATCTATTTTTAATAGAATATAATTTTTTATATCTGTTCTTACAGAGGAGACAATGAGACAAGTAAATAAGCAACACTTTCTGTTTTTCCTGTAGTGAAACAAGACCAGCAATAACGTCCATAGAAAGAAATATTATCAGGAGAAGAATAATTACCATATAAAAAAATCCAACTTTTTTACATGCATGATCTAGTTGTCTAATTTAGAAATAAGAAAGGGGTAATAATTAATTCTTTAATTTTGAAGTAAGTTAAAAAAAAAAAAAAAAAAGGTGTTTCAGCGGGAAAAAATCTGAGGAGATTTTCGCTAATAATGCAAAGCTTTTATGTCTTTATTCTATTTCTAGCTTGGAGGTGAAAGTTTTTCTACTGATCAAAAGTTGTACTCTTATTTTATCCTCACAAGTCACAATCTCGTGACATACATGGAACAACTAGGGTGGTTGAGATTATACACAACTGCTTCACCAACCCTGAGTGCATTCATTTCCATGAATTTTACTGTAGCTATCTTCCTTCTACCTTATCTGAAGAAATACTTTAATTTTCTTATTACTTACTGTTCAAATAAACATAAGCAATTGTTAATCAACTTAACCTCCTCTTAAGAAAAAAATATTTTAGAGTGTTAGAACTTTAATTTATTCATTAACTAAATTGCATGAGTATGTAAAATTGGGAGTCCGAAACCAAGGTAACGTAGAAAATTACCATATTGCTATGTTAAAAAAGAAAAAAAAGTGATCCTACCTGTAGCGCATATATAGAGAATATGTGTTATATAGATCCAAGTGCATCTCAAAGATAACTTCCTTACTGCTAATGATGTTTCTTAACTTAAATATTAACATGATTCTTAATTAGTTTTAGCATGTTATTATTTATGTTTCAACTTCAAGAAAGAGAAAATGCTAGTAAGAAAAAGGGAAATGTTCAGATAGAAACAGCTTCTCTTTTTTATTTTTCAATGTTTTATTTGAATAATGGTCAGTTTGAAGATAAGTCTGCAAACATTATTTTACAGTATGAGGTTCGATTTTTCATATATAAGTTAGTAATATAGCCAACTCCTTTATATTATCACTATTCATAATATAATATTTTAAAGATGATTAAATGAGCAAGGTAGCAATTTTTTTGCTCAAGGTGCAATCACACCCTAATGTTTTACATCTTTCTTCAATACTGAAACGTTCTTGTGAAAAACGAGTTAATCAATGGTTGGTTTAGTTTTGGAAGAAAATCGTAGTTATATTAAGCATTAATGACGTATAATTCATTTTGTTTGCATGTGCGTTCCATGTGCATACCCACCTAACGTCTACCATATTCTTAAATTTCTCTCTCTATATGTGCTATCCCTTTTAGTTTAACCCATCATGCACTTGCAGTGAAAGAAAAAGAAAGTTTGTTCGCAAGTGCGTACCCACCTAAACCTATACCATATTCTTAAATCTTTCTATATATGTACTACCTACCTACAACTTGGTGTCATACCATATTCCGAAGTTTATATGGCTTTTACTATACCCCGGGAAGGGATATAGTAAAGAAAGGAGTTTTTCCATTTTAAGGACAATCGAAACGGGATACGTTTTATTTAAGATTCAGAGTCGTCACTTGGAAGATTTATGGTGTCCCAAGTCACCGGTTTGAATCCCGAATCGAGGAAGGGTTTGACTCTGTATTAACAGTCGCCAACCAGAAATCCGGGTAAGGAATTTTGTTAACCCGGGAGAAGGTGTTAGGCATTCCCGAGTTCCGTGGTTCTAGCACGGTCGCTCAACTGCTATATTTAGCTAAATTTTGATTTTAATGCATGTTAAACCTACAGTGCAATTTTTGAATTATTTACCGCTTTTAGTTGATTACTATTTTATTGAAGAAAGTGAACGTCGTTTAAGAACGTATTTTCGGATCACGTCACATGAAATGCACCGGGATCCTCAACACATTTTTATTCAACGTTTTCGGATTTGGATTTGGGTTGCATGAAATGCGCACCCGTATTTAGGAAGGTAATTTTGTTTAAAAGACGCGCCTAAAGCGGCTAACGTGTTATTATATTTTGGAAAACCGTGAAATTTTCTAAACGGCCCATCCCGAATACTAAGTATTTTTAAATTGAGTAATTAATGAGGGTCCCGCAATTGTATATTTGATTTGGCGAGGCTCGTCTCATTTTATTTATTAAAGGCTAAACTAAAGTAGCTAAATTTCTATTTTTTTTTTATCTCTAAAGGGTCAATTAATCCACGATTATAAATTTAAATTTCTAATTCAAGTCCGAATTCAAACAAAAGGGTAAAACCTTTTAGCATGAACCCGCTACCTAATTCAAAATCCAATTCTATATTCATGAATCAATTTTATTTATCCTAAGGCATGCCTTTAGAAGGTATTTGGTTTCAGTCGCCCAATTGGGCTTGAGATCGGCCCAGACGACGGGAGAATCCATTTGGACTCTTGATAGGTCCATATCTAGTACAAGCCTTATTCAAGTTTTAATATGCTGATTTTTAATTCACAACAAGTTCAATTGTTAGTATTCAAATAGCTAATTCTATACCCATTATTGTGCAACTTATTAAATGCTTGTTTAAGCTAGTGATTCTATGTGTTTATATCCCAAATCATTACCTTTTTGGAAACCAATTCAAATGCTTTTTGGAAGTCATAGCCCATTCCTGATTCTATTTTTAAAAGAGCCTGATGTTAATGCTACAACTAAATACACATACTACCAAACATTTCTTAAACGTGCAAAGTTCATCACTAGACAGTCAATTTAAGATCAAACTATAACCATTTAACTAAATGCCCTGGATTCAAATTACCTTTTAGCCTATTTCCTCTAAACCTTTACTCATACGATTATACAAGGTAGGAAAAGCCAAATAAGTCTCATACAGTACTAATATCAATGTAGTTTGAATATTACTCTCTGTGGATCTAATCTAAAAGTGATGTAATCCAAATGGACATGATACTAAACTAACCTATCACAATAATAATAAATTCTAAAAAATCAATAAAAGCAAAATTTCTGCTTATAACAGTCCTCTACACAAACATACAAAATAAAAAAAAAATAGCAAATGAAAAACAAGAAGCAGGCTATTGCTACAAAAGGCCTCATCAGCTTGATTTCACAATGGAACAATTACAGTAATTGAAACTTCACAGCAGAGAATGTACCTGATATTCAGCACAAAAATGAAGAAGAATTAGAGATCAGCAGCATGTGACAAGTGCAACAGCAGATCAGCATTCAAATTTCAGCAGCACAAGGATTTTTTAAAATCAAATTTTCTTCATTCAGCAAACAGCATTTCAGCAACAGGAGCAATGACATTCAGATTGATAAAAATGACTTGATTCGAGTTTAAACCCATTCGAAATTAAGGCTAACAGACATATGAGTTTTAGTTACTCAAAATTGGATCAAAATTGTGAAAATCAACAGCTGAAAATTGCAATTGATCTAAAATTCTCAATGGAACAATGATATTTTTCGGGTTTTCTACTGATTTTTACTTGTTTTTGGATTTTTTGAAAGCAATTTCAGATCTGGAAAAGAGAATTATGAATTTCAGATCTCGAAATGGGCAGATATTTTTGGGAAATTTTTTGGGGGTTTTCCAAACTTTATTAAGGCATTGGGGTGCCTATTTATAGGCACAATTAAGGGGCAGAATGTTCTAGACATTTTACTCTTTTTTTCTCCCATTTAATTTCAAGTATTGCATATTAAACCTTCAATTCCTAACTTGTTTCTCAAGTTACTACCCTAAGTTTATTGAATTCTACACTAAAGTCCTATTCTAGAATATTCTATACCCCTACAATTCCTATACTACCCCTACTTCATTTCAAAATTTACTATTTTTAATAAACTTGTCATTTTCCTATGCCCAAACTAACCCTGAGGTTCCCTAAAATTACTACCAGACCTACCCTTGACCCTTGAACTTGTTACTCTGTGATTTTTGTTCCAATTCACCCAAATACCATTAATTAAAATCCAATTCTTAATCTAACTAAAGTTAACTAGTGATTTATCCAGCTATATCCAAATAACCTATCTTAAACACTACACCAATGAAAAATTAACCAACTGATAGCCTGAAGTTAATCCTAATCGAGTTCAAAATCCACCTTCATATGAACAGAACCCAATTAAGCAACTAAAATCAACAATTAAGCAAACTGTATGCACAAAACAGAACTCAAGAGAATGTCCATATGAATAAATTGAAAAGCTTCACGGAGTAAACAAGACCAACGTATACACGGAAGTTCAAGCAATGTGATTAATATTCCAACCAAACAAATCCCTAAGTCTGATATGAAGAAACATTAAAAGGAAAGGGAAACGACGAAGAAACGAACAAGAAAGAATAAGCCAAATATAAGAAGATGGAGACTTTTACGGGCAAAACAAAGAAATTACCTCGAAAGCCATATGGGCAAAAATTTTAACAACCTCGAATGGCTCGGATTGGTCTTGAAAGTGGTGTCAATCGTATGTCTTCTTTGAATAACGCTCGTTTTAAGCCCGATGAAGCTTGGGATTTTCCTCTTCTCTGGTTTTAACTTTGGGACATGTCCAATTTTGGAGAGGAAATGATGACAGATTAGGATATAGGGAGGGGTGATGGTGGCATGGTTGAATTTTGGGGTGGTGATGGTCAAGCTTGGTCACTGGCCAGTCGGAGATGGCGGAGAAGCAGGGGCGTCATTAGGGTTCAGGGGGGAAGATGAGAGTCGGACCAAAGGGGTATGTGGGGATCTTAGGTTTAATAATAACATATACATATTAAAGGTCTCATTAATTCCTAGCCGTTGGATGAAGATGAATGGACGATCTCGATTAAACGACGTCGTTTTGTATAGAAGGGCTGGACCAGGCGAGAATACTTGGGCTTGGGCTAAACGGGTGTGGGGGTAGGTTTTAGGCTAAAGCATGTTTGGGCTATTAATTTCGGCCCAATTCTAAGACAAGCCTTGTTTTCTTTTCATTTCTTTTATTTTATTTTGCTTTTATTTCCATTTTTATTTTGTATTTTTACTTTTTTATTTTTTTCTGATTTTGTAAAAATCAAAACAAAACCTAATCTAAAATTATTTAAAATCAAAGATAAATGCAACGATTAACAATTAAAAGTGCAAAAACTATTTTTTTTGTAATTTTCTTTAATTTTTGTTCTAAAACAAATCGATACCTAATTAATACTAAAAATGAAATAAAACTCCTAAATGCATATTTTTGTATTATTATATGGCTTATCATGCACAAATAACATGCAAACAATTAACACAAAATTCACAAAAATTGTAAAAATAAGGCAAAATTTTTTGTTTGAACTTTATGGGAATAACTTGCTTAGGGCAAAAATCACGTACTCACAGCTGCCCCTCTTTGCTCGGAAACACGAAGAGTTTTCGTGCAAAGATAAGTGAGCAAATACGAGCGATTTTTGCCCGTTCAAATATTCCGTTGTGAAGCATTTTGAAAAGTTTTGACCGCACCCTACTTCAAAGGTTGCCTACATATCCCGGGCTAAACAGGAATCAGGTCAGTGTAGTTCAGGAATGTCTGGTAGCTGAAACTACCAGGAGTTATGATTTCACTGTTGTTGCTGCTGTTACTGCTGGCTGACCCCCTTATTACACCATGATAAAATAAAAGAAGTTAGCCTAAGCTATGATCTAGGAGTTACAAAAGATCCTATCTATGTCTTCAACTTGCTCTTGTGTTGCCTCAAACTTATATCTTGTATTCTTCCAATGAAATTCATGTTGTTGCCTTGATGATGTTCGACTACTTCAATTTGAAATATGTGTCCATTCTTCAGGTGGACTCCTGCTTGCAATTACTTGAAAAGGTATTCCCTTGTTTTCCAGGTGGGCTCCTGCTTGCGATGCTTGAAAATGTATTCCCTTGTTTTCCAGGTGGGCTCCTGCTTGCGGTGCTTAAAATGTATTCCCTTGTTCTCCAGGTGGGCTCCTGATTACGACAAAAATAGACAAACAAAAAAAATTTTCTGCCCCAGTATGGTGACTGGGCATATCGTGTTATTAGATATTAAAAGCTAGAATTTGGATTGTACTTCCCTTGTTTTCCAGGTGGGTGCCTGCTTGTTGTATTAGAAAAGATATTCCCTTTGTTCTTCAGGTGGGCTCCTGCTTGCTGAATTTGAAAAGATATTCCCTTGTTCTTCAGGTGGGCTCCTGCTTGTTGCGTTTGAAAAATATTCCCTTATTCTTCAGGTGGGCTCCTGCTTGCTGAATTTTTTAAAAGATTTTCCCTTGTTCTTCAGGTGGGTTCCTGCTTACGATGCTTAAAATGTATTCCCTTGTTCTTCAGGTGGGCTCCTGCTTGCAACAACCATACAAAACGAGGAAAATTTTCTGCCTCAGTTTGATAACTGGGCGCATTGTGTTACTTAATATTTAACTTGAAAGATAAGACTTGCATTATACTTCCCTTGTTCTTCAGGTGGGTGCCTGACTGCTGCAATCGGAATGTATTCCCTTGTTCTCCAGGTGGGCTCCTGCTTGCTGACTTTGGAAAGTATTCCCTTGTTATCCAGTTGGGCTCCTGCTACATTTGAAAGTATTCCCTTTTTATCCAGGTGGGCGCCTGATTGCTTCAACTTTGAAATGTATTCCCTTGTTATCCAGGTGGGCGCCTGATTGTCGCGTTTCAAAAGGTATTCCTTTATTCTTCAGGAGGGCTCCTGATTGCAATAAAACAGAAAAAACAACGAAAATTTTCTGCCCCAATTTGATGGCTGGGTACATGGGTGAGTATTAAGCGAAATTATTTTACCAATTATTATGGGAATCTAAAGGCTAAGTCCTATTATACAGGGAGGTCCTGACAATTCCTAACAATTACGAACCTAAACTATCTCTTCTTCCATTGTATTTGTTATCAAAGATCTTAAACTATTCCCATTATCCAGGAAGGTCCTGACTTCCACTCTATCTTGTGATCTAGACTAACCTTAAAACTACGTCCCATTATCCAGGAGGGTCCTGACAACTTCTATTACGACTTCCAATATATCTTGTTATTTAGACTGACCTTAAAACTACGCCCCATTATCCAGGAGGGTCCTGAAAACTCTTAATTGAAACCTATTGCAAACTTTAGAACGAACTTATATTCCTTTGGTGTACGTTTATGCTAAACTACGTTTCTCATGATTGTTTTGAAATTCAAACTAAATCCCATTTTTCAGGAGGGTCCTGACAACTCCTAACAATTACAAACCTAAATTATCTCTTCTAAAGGTATTACTCCAACTACATTTGTTATCAAAAGGTCTTAAACTACTCCCCATTATCCAGGAGGGTCCTGACAACTTCTAATTAAAAGGTTGTTTTAACCTAAACTATATCTATTGCAAGTACGACTTCCACCATATCTTGTTATCTAGACTGACTTTAAAACCACATCCCATTATCCAGGTGGGTCCTGAAAACTCCTATTACAACTTTCACTATATCTTGTTATTTAAGCTGGCCCTAAAACTACGTCCCATTATCCAGGAGGGTCCTGAAAACTCTTAATTGAAACCTATCTTAAACATGCAAACTTTGGAACGAACTTATATTCCTTTTTATGCCAAGTTATGTTTCTCATGATTGTTTTGCCATTTAAACTAAGTTCCATTTTCCAGGAGGATCCTGAGAATTTCCAGTCATACCTGTTCGGGTCCTGCATTTCTTTACGGAGGATTTATCCGAAACATCTGCCCATGTTTCAATCAAAGAAAATCTTGTCAGTTTTAAATGTGGTGGTTGGTTTGTGGCCATGAACTTTGATGACGATTTCTCTTTCACTTCCCATGATAACTGATTTCCACTTGAATGCCTTGCCTGTCTACTGGCTATCCATTTTCCCGCCGTCCTTGTCACAGAAAATACCTCTCCTCGATTCAAACTCGCATCCTTTACGGCCTGACATTTACCAATTCCTTGTTTTCATGAATCTCAAAGCACGACAATTGCCATCCCACTCAAAGTGTATGTTGCCCTTTCTTGACGGATCCCACTAGCTCCGATCTTGAAGTCTATTGTTCCTTTACTGACCCCGAGTCGAGGACTTTGTTTGTTTATCGACTAGACCACTTCCTTTGTCAAAATATACCTCTTCTCCATTCGAACCCCATACCTTCTATTTGATATATTGCTCCTGAATTGGCACTTACCAACCTTTGTGTCTTTCATGAACCCCAAAGCATTTTCAGTGCACTTGTTTCTCTTTTCTGATTTAAACCACCGGCCTTGCCCTTGAAATCTATTGCTCCATTGCTAGCCATGATAACTTTGATTTCTTTTTTGGAAGATTTCGATTGTTATTGATGTACCACTCTTTGTCAATCCTATCACGGGAAATTCTTTTGATCTGTTCACCCTCGCCCTTTATCTGTTGTGTTGTTTGCATATCGAGCCTTTATATTTCCCAAGGATCCCCAAAGCATATTGACTGCCGGCAACCCAATCATGTCTGATGTTATTTCATGACTTATGACAATTTGATGTGCTGGTCAGATCCCATTTTGTGCAATTGGAAAGCTTGGTGACAGATTTTGAAGTCATTTCTTTACTTGTTATGACCCGACACTCTCAAGAAGAGAAAAAAACAAGGTGAGAAGAGTAGAGTGAAAAAGAATGGAAAGAGACGATTCCTAACAAGAAACCTACAGAGTAGAAAACCATTAAATGTAGATACCGACTCTAGCGACCTTGACATGCACTTGCAACCCATTCTGCATAGCAAATCTGATGTTCAGCTCTTGTTGCACCTTTTGCCGTGAAATTGGTCTTCAATATTTCCCTTGCCCAATATGGTTCACAATCCTTCGTTGACTTGTGGTGCCCATAGGGTTTTCACCATCAAGCCTCTCTCATTTTGATTTTTCTCTCAACTCATTGTCGCCTTACGGTGCCTGTAAAGGTTTTCACCAATAAGACTCTCTCATTTTGATTTCTCTCATCTTGGGGTACCCGTGGTGGTTTTCATCATCATGACTCTCTAATTTTTCCTTTGTTTGGAATGGAGTGTTGCCCCTGATGTGATTCACCTTTGCTCGCTTGACTCGGCATTTCTTGAAGATTGATCGGAAGGTCTTTCTTTGGACCGTAATGTGGCTTTTGGATGGGTTTAGAAAGAAAGGTATAGAGGCTCAACATAATTCAACGTGGGTTAAAGAATTACAACTCTCGGAATCATATTTCTTGCAACAACCATAACTTCTGCCCCAGTTTCCTTCTCGGGAATTCTTGGATTTTTATTTTGTTGTGACTGAACCTTAGTGAGGCTGCCTACGTACCCTTTCGGGATCAAGTCAGACGTAGTTCAGGCAACTTCATTTGTTGTTGCGATGTTTTCCTTCCTTCCATTCTTCTTTTCTTTTTTTATTTTCTTTTCCTTTCTTTTCTCTTTTCCTTTCTTTTCTTCTTTTCTTTTCTTTTCTTTCTTTTCTCTTTTCTTTTCTTTTTCTTTTTTTTTGTTTTCTTTTTGCACTGCTTTTCTCTTGTTTCTCCACTTACTTTCCCATTCAATCCTCAATTTTTGTTGTTGATTCCGAAAGAGGAATACTAAAGAAAATGTAATAAGGCTCAAAGGGATAACAAACGATAAAGTGTTTGGATATCAGAACAAAATGCCTTCGTCATTCCAATCCTCAACATATACCAAGTATAAACTACACAGTTAAACACCCTTAGATTAATTCACATATTTGCCTTCTGTATTTGCCGATTCCTAACATCATTGGACAATAATCTCGGTACCACGAAGGGTCCTTTTAGACTTGGGGCATTCTTGCCTTTGGCTTTAAACCGATGAGGCATGATGCATTTCCCCAGTATTTCTTTATGTTCTATTTTCCCCAGTTTCACTTGATTCAGGCTATAAAGTATTCCAATATGTTTTTATTTCTTTCGAGTGCCCTTACATCTTCAACATTGTTTCATTGCTAGACTGACTTTTTAAAACAGGCTAAAAATTACGCATGTCGTGTCACTAGAATCAGCATGAAAAGATTTATGAATGATTAAAAATGAAATGACTAGAAATGTCAGGAAACATAGAATCGTATTAGATTGATGGTGAAAAGGGTTGGAACAACAAAACAAACAGACTATACTAGAATTACAAACCTAGACGGCGCTAAAACAACTATTATTACTAAACAAAGCAAAGTGAAAGGTAGAAGGGTTTGCCTCACAAACAATATTCAGATTACAACCCTGAAATAACCCGGACCTTCAGAAATGAGATCAAAATAAGCCACCTAAAACTCCACTCTGGGTGACCAAGATATGGAGCGTCTTCCCAATTACTACGCCCGGAATTTAGCCACTGAGTTTCACATCAATATTGCCAAAACTATTATTGACTTTGATCAACAAGTTCCCAAGATAAATCGCAGGCTCCTTGCCATTGTTACTGACCACAATTACCCCTTCTTGGATCATTTTTTCTATTTCCCTTTTCAAAGAACGACAGTCTTCAATGCTATGCCCCTGGACATTAGAGTGATACATGCATCGAACAGTAGGATCAAAGCCTTTCGCCTTTGCATCTGGAGTTTATCCAAGGAGTGGCTTAATTAGGCCAACTCGTTTTAACTTTTCGAACAAACTTGTGTAAGATTCACCAATGCGCGTGAAATTATCCTTTCGCTTTTGTTTCCCTTCATGCCCCAATTTTCTAGGGTTGTTGTATGCTTGAAAGTGTTGTGAATATGCACGAGAGTTTTGGGCTGTTGGTGCCTGTTTCTGGGAGTGTCTTGGTGGTGGGACAAATGGCCGGATGTTATTTGGTAGATGGGGTGGCCTATATGGAATTTGAGGACGTTCACGGGGTCGGTGTTGTGATTGGAAGCATTTAGCAAGAACGACCACCGGACGCTGTCGTTGGCGGAGGCTATGACCTGATGGTTGGACAAAAGATCGGGTATTTTACGGGGGATTGGTATGGGGTTGGTTTTGAGGTTGAACAGGTTTGGCAAGAACAATTGTCGGACCTTGGCTTGGATGGGGCTTAGCAACATCTTTTCTGTCAACGGCAAGACCATCCCGAGCAACCTGTTCATTCCACTTGAGCCACAAATCCTTAAAGCTCTCCTTGGGTTTCTTTTCCATCTGAGATAGGGAGGAGCAATTTGGGACGATGTCTTTATTGTACTGAAAATGTCGCACGAAATCTTGGGCCATGTCACCTAATGTAGGCCATTTGCCAATATCGTGACGATTATACTATTCTAAAGCTTCCCCAGTCAAGCTCTTACTGAAGTATTCCATCAACAAATCATCTTTATCCCC
>MU779740.1:4715-17609 GCA_026770625.1 Nicotiana glauca | reverse complement strand
TTCTTCTTCTCTGAAATATAGATAGGTCTGTGTTCCGATAGAAATTCAGATTAGTTTCGAACCCAGTTCCTTGGTTATATTGTAGTTAATTCATGTTTATTTTGTTGGAAGTTTAGTAGTTCTCGTCAAGTTGTTTGATGACAATTGTTTTGTTCTCAGCTTCAGGACTCCGTTCAGTATATTTTCAGTGTTCCTTCATTTTGTTTAAGGTTAATTTAGAGTTATGATGTGTTCTAAATATAGTTAGTTTATTCCCATGTATCTGTGTCAATCGTGGTTTTAAATTTTGACCATAGTAGTTCAATATAATTATGTTCTAAATCATTGAATCCTTGGTCTTTGTTTTGGTGCTATTTGATTTAATCCGAGTTCAAGCTTAAACTGTTGTTTGAGTTTGATGAGGTGAATCATAATGTTTTGCTTGGGGTCTGATATGAATTTGACCTGGGTTTAGTTTCCGCCTCAATGTTCCAGTGATTACTTAGGAATTAGTTTAGACAATTGTTAGGTTTTCTTATTTAGATGAATTGTTTATAGATGACGAGGGTTTGGTACAGATTAAAAGGGGTTGAGGTAGGATAGTAGTTTCAGGGATTTTAGGGGGGTATTTTGGGATTTCAAAACTTGAAAAATGCTTTAGCTTGAGTGGTATGTCAGTAACCACTAATGTACCCTTAAACTAATGTATTTGTTTGATAATGATGGGTTGGGAATTAGGAACANACTTGTAGCCATTGATCATTTTACTTGCTTCCTAGGTTAGTTTACATTTCTGCAATTAGATATAAAAACATTTTTCAACCAAAATTCTTAGTGTTTGGCATTGCGCAACTAGCGATAATTTTCTTACATGCCTAATCGCCGACACATTGTTCTCTGTGGGATTCGACCCCAACTCATAGTTGGGTAAATTATATTGTTGCGACCGTGTCTATTGCTTTTTAGTAGTGGATTTGGACGCCGCCACTTCATCTCTTTCGAATAACCATAGAACCCTTCGAATCTTGATTCAAAGGGACGAACCCTAGCACCGCCACAAGATTCCCTAGTGGCGGCGCCAAACCCAATCAATACCAAAACCACACCCAATGATCTCTTTGACCTCCCCATCCCAAATCCCATGCCAGATTTACTCGAATCCTAGTACAGACCTTCGAATTTCAGATCGAAGACGAACCCTAAAAAACCTAAACTCCTGGTTTTGATACGAGAGAGAAAATTGAGGTCGTAATCGACCTTAGTCGTGTGTTCTCAGTCGAAAACACTCGATTAAGGTCCATTTTGTCTTCAAATTCAAAGTGAAGTTTCGATTAGGACGTACTTGAGCTGGGTTTGAAACTCTAAGGTATTCTTTTTTACGTTTTCTTCTATTTATCTAATTAATTTTTCGTTGTAGTCTAGCATTGCGTTAATTATTTCTTTCTTCTCTTTCGGACTTTTTATTTGGTCCAATTTCCTCATTAGTCTTTCCCTAAAAGCATGGTAGGAAAACCCTCAAAATTGTTAAGTAGGTCGTTCATCATATTGATTGGAATTGGTTGAATGTGGTTGAATTTGCTTTCAGCTGTTATGTGAACCTGTATCATATTTCTTAGCCAGCTTAGGTTGTATTCATTAAAGAAAGGATTAAACAAACACAGGAAGTAATAGGCTGTTATTTGAAATTGTGATTAAGTGGAAGACAACACTGGTTGTCAGGGCACGACTGGAATAGAAAAATAGGCTGCTCATACCCCTTTGAGTTAAATAATGAAAGTAGACACTTAGTAGTGGCTGTCAGGGAATAACATGGGGGACACATTTCTTAATAAGACTAAGTGTTAAAAAAGGCTGGAAAGGGGTCTGTTTTGGGATATAAAATAGAGGCAGACATCATTTGGAAAAGGGAGGGATTTTTTTTTTAGACCTTGAGGGAGAGTTCAGATAGCATCTTGGGGGGAGCAACCAAACAGAGTTTGAAACACTGAAAAGAATACTGAGAGTCAGGGAGAGTTCTTCAGGCATTCAGCTCTTGAATATCATTTTGAGAATTGTGAGACCTTAAGAGTTTGAGAGAGTTGGTCAGTTTTTGAGAGCATAGGAAAGGTTTGGAAAAGAAAGGGTACTATTCCATTGAGTTTTAGACAAAAATTTGAATTCTAGGCACTGATTCTTACCTCTTCTGATTGTTGAACCTACTTTAAAGTCTATCGATTCTGTTTCTGAGCTTATTCGAACTCAATTATTCTGTTTGGGTGTCTGTGTTGCTGTTTGATTTTACAATCGGTTCTGGGTTGTGGTCGAGTTTATTCTGGTTTAAAACTGGTCTTTGAGTTGTTCTGAATTCCAAGTTGCTGCTGCCTGTTACTTGCTGTTGCTGATTACTCTTTCTTCTTCTTCTATTTCCATTATCCAGGTACACATTTTTGAACCTGATTCAATGTAGAATTATCAGTTGATAATGAAATATGATGGAAGCATGAGTTTGATATAGTTTTCCAAATCCGTGTATAGTTCTGTATTGATGTAGCTCTGTACTGATTGGAATCTGAAGAGCTAATGTAGTTTGGACTTTAATTACGATTAATAAAACACAAGGCTCGTATAATTAGGATTGTTTTCAAGTAGATTTGGACTGTTTTATTTTGTGGACTGTATCAAGACTATATGGATTTCTCTTGTGGACTATTAAACTAATTGGAGGTACCCTTATAAGCATGTGAATCCCATTGTTCATAGCCGTTTTAACTTGACTTAATTCGTGTTATTGAAGTAGTTGAAGTTTGAATTCGTAATTGAAATAGACTTTGAAATATGTAGGCCCTTGTCTATGAAATCAGTATTTACATGGTGTGAACTAGACAAACATTTTAGTGATTTAGTGTGAAGGTCCCAATCATATGTACTTGATAACAGCTTATTAGTTAATGGATTTTATACTGCTTTGTATAATTCAAAAGCCAGGAATAAAAAATTTACTACACGTAGTTGTTTCAAAACACTTTGGTCCTTTCAATTTTGAATTTCTAAGTGATCAATAAGTATGGACTAATTGATAAGTTGTAATCGTATTTCCTGATACCCGTTACGGGGGTTCGATGGTGGATTATGGCCTCTTAGCCTGCTTGGGCCTATTTTGTCTTCAGTTACGCTGGGCCTGAATAAGCCTTTCTCCATGGGCTGGCATCAAGGCACATTCGTGGTGCTTGTTCCTGAATGGAGCCATTTCGCTCATTAGTTCGGGCTTAATTTAAAGGTTTCAATTCGTAATTCGGCTTAATATAAGTTTGCGATCTGAGTTAGGTAGCGGGTTCAAATTAAGAGGTTCCCCCTTTTGTTTGAATCCGGGCTTGAACTCGAGGCCCGAAATTTATAATATTAACCAATTAGGGATTTTACTTCATTACTAGAAACAAAAATATAGAAGATCATAGTTGCTTTAGGTTTTCCCTTAATTAATAAAATGAGACGAGCCTCGCCAAATAAAATGCACAAATTGTGTGGCCCTCGTTAAATGTATAAACTATAAATACTTAGATTCCGGGATGGGCCGTCTAGCGAATTTCACGGCTTTCCCCAAAGATAACAACGCGCTAGTCTCTTTAGGCGCTTATTTTAATAACATTATCTCCCTAAACTCGGGTGCGCATTTATGTGACCCAAATCCAAATTTCAACGATGTTAAAATATGTCAAAAACCACGGGTGCATTTATGTGACGTGGTTCAAGACTTTTTTTAATGACGTTGCAAATTTATTTAAAAAATAAATAAAAAGCGGTTGAAGTTAAAATTTGCACATAGGTTCATAATTGTTAAAATCAGATAATTTAAGCCAAATATAACAGTTGAGCGACCGTGCTAGAACCACGGAACTCGGGAATGCCTAACACCTTCTCCCGGGTTAACAGAATTCCTTATCTAGATTTCTGGTTCGCGGACTGTTAAACAAAGTCAAACCTTTTCCTCGATTCAGGATTCAAACCGGTGACTTGGGACACCATAAATCTCCCAAGTGGCGACTCTTAATCTCTTAATAATCGAATCCTGTTTCGATTGTCCTTTAATTGGAAAAACTCCCTTTACGCCCCTTTTGGGGTGTAGTAGTAAAAAGGAGGTGTGACACCTAGGAAGTTATCCTTGGATCTTAAGAATTGCAAAAGTCCACCAACCAAGCCATCTATTGAGGAGCCGTCGGTGTTGGAGTTGAAACCAGTTCCTCCTCACCTCAGGTATGAATAATTGGGCCCTAATTTTATTAAGCCTCTTATTATTTCGTCTTGCTTAACTAACGTGTAGGTTTATGCCATCTTGGCAGTTCTACAAAAGCGCAAGAGGGAGATTGGATGGACATTGGCCGATATTCGGGGTATAAGCCCCACCTTTTGCATGCATAAGATCATTTTGGAGGAGGATGCAAGGCCTTCACTTGAACATCAAAGGAGACTCAACGAAGCTATACAAGAAGTGGTTAAGAAAGAAGTTATCAAGTGGCTTGACGCCGGTGCGGTATATCCCATTTCTGACATTTCATGGACTTCTCCGGTGCAATGCATATCGAAGAAGGGCGGGATGACTGTGGTGACCAATGCCAACAATGAGCTTATTCCTACTCAGACGGTGATGGGATAGAGAGTTTATATGGATTACAAAAAGCTTAACAAGGTGACTAGAAAGGATCATTTCCCGTTGTCGTTCCTTGACCAAATGCTTGATCGTCTTGCGGGCTGGTCGTTCTATTGCTTTTGTACTCGGGGTATAATCAAATTCTCATTGGCCCGGAAGACCAAGAGAAGACGACCTTTACATGTCCTTATGGCACATTCGCATTCTCAAGGATGCCGTTTGGATTGTGTAATGCTCTGGCGACCTTCCAACAATGTATTATGGCTATTTTCACCGACATGGTGGAAGATATATTAGAGGTCTTCATCGATGATTTTAGCGTGGTTGGGGATTCGTTTAGTGAATGTTTGGTAAATCTAGATCGAGTGTTGGCCCGATGTGAAGACACGAACCTAGTTCTCAATTGGAAAAAATACCATTTTATGGTAGAAGAGGGTAATGTGTTGGGTCACAAGAGGGGAATTGAAGTTGACAAGGCTACCTCCCCCTACTTCTATCAAAGGGGTGAGGATTTTTCTTGGGCATGCGGGTTTCTACCGAAGGTTCATCAAAGATTTTTCTAAGGTAGTTAACCCGTTATGCAAGTTGCTACAGAAAGAGGCCAAGTTTGTTTTTGATAAGAAATGCATGGAGGCTTTCGAGCTTCTAAAACACAAGTTGACAACAACCCCTATCATTACCGCACCAAATTGGAGCTTGCCTTTCGAGCTCATGTGTGATGCTAGTGATGTTGCAGTGGGGGTGGTCTTGGGCCAAAGAATCAACAAGATGTTCCATCCGGTGTACTACTCAAGCAAGACCATGAATGGAAATCAAAGGAATTACACAGTTATCGAGAAGGAATTGCTAGCTATTTTTTTGCCATAGAAAATTTTCGACCATACCTTATGGGGGCCAAAGTGATTATCCATACCGATCATGCCGCCCTTAGGTATTTGATGACCAAGAGAGACTCCAAGGCGAGATTGATGAGATGGGTCTTACTTCTTCAAGAATTTGATCTAGAAATTGTGGACCGGAAAGGGAGTGAAAATCAAGTGGCGGACCACTTGTCCCACTTGGAGGAGGAGGGGAAGCTTTGTGACGGCCTTGAAATCAATGATGCATTTTCGGATGAACAACTCATCGCGGTGTCAGTGCATGATATGCCGTGTTTTGTCAACGTCACCAACTATCTTGTGATCGGTATAATCCCGTATGAGCTCTCTTCTAACCGAAGGAAGAAGCTCAAGCGGGATAGTTTGGATTTTTATTGGGATGAGCCATATTTGTTCAAGATTTGCACCGATGGTGTGATTCGTCGATGTTTCCCAGAAGAAGAACAATTGAGTATTTTGGAGGCTTGTCATTCCTCTCCCTATGGTGGCCATCATGGTGGGGTGAGGACGGCCTCTAAGGTGGTTAGTTGCGGTTTCTATTAGCCCTCCTTGTTTAAAGATGCCAGTGAATTTGTCAAGAGATGTGATGAATGCCAAAGGGCCAGTGGGATTTCTAAAAAGGACGAGATGCCACTCAACACAATTCTAGAGGTGGACATTTTTTATGTTTGGGGTATTGACTTTATGGGTCCTTTCGTGAGCTCTTCTGGGAACACTAATATTTTGGTGGCGGTGGATTATGTTTCGAAGTGGGTTGAAGCCGTGGCTTTGCCCAACAATGAGGCCCGAAGTATGGTGGCATTTCTAAAAAAGTGTATCTTCACAAGGTTTGGCACCCCCCATGCTATCATTAGTGATGCGTGATCTCACTTTTGTAACAAGGCTTTTGATTCATTGCTTGCCAAGTATGGAGTAAATCACAAAGTGACAACCCCTTATCATCCTCAAACTAGTGGGCATGTAGAAGTTTCCAACCAAGAAATTAAGAGTATCTTGTCCAAAACTGTCAATGCCAATAGGACCGATTGGTCGAAGAAATTAGATGATGCTCTTTGGGCCTATCGGACGGCTTACAAGACCCCAATTGGTATGTTGCCATATCGGTTGGTGTTTGGGAAAGCTTGCCATCTTCGGTGGAATTGGAGCACAAGGCTATGTGGGCCTTGAGGAAGTTGAACTTAGAATGGGATGTTGCGGCGAATCTCCGGGTTGAGCAACTCAATGAGCTTGACGAGTTTAGATTTCATGCCTACTCTAGCTCGTCCTTGTATAAGGACAAGATGAAGTATCTTCACGACAAATATGCTTGGGGAAAGGAATTCAAGGTTGGTGATATGGTTCTTCTTTTCAACTCCCAGTTGAGGTTATTCCCGTGAAAGCTCAAGTCTAAGTGGAGTGGTCCATTTGAAGTTGTTGGAGTAAACCCATTTGGTGCTATTGAGCTCAAGAACAAAAATGGAGAAATTTTCCGAGTCAATGGGAATCCCGTCAAGCATTATTTGGGGAAGTTTGATGATAGCCACGTGGTGGCAATCATACATTTGAAGTGATATTGATGGTAACATGCGTTGTGCCGCGACATTAAATCAGGCGCTTCTTGGGAGGCAACCCATGTCTTTTTCTTTCTCGTTGATTTTCTTTGTAGATTAGGATTTTTGAGCTAATTGTTTGTGAGATGTTGCAGGACTTGTGTTGGAGCAGTGCAAAACAAAGTGTAAAAATGCACAGTCTCTGAAGAATGCCAGTGAGATCGCGCCCCAGATTGTGCGGTCCGCACTGGCACAAGATGAACATGTCTGGTCTCTGAAGCTTACCACGCGGTCGCAGTCATGATTGAGCGGTCTGCGGTGGTCTCACGTGGCCGCGTCCATTTTCATGCGGCCCGCGTGGGTTTCTTTCTGCAAAGGTACATGGTGATACCCAACGCGGTCCGCAATCATTTTCACGCAGCCACGCTGGTGGGTAAGTAAAAGGGTCCCACTATTTTCTATAAATAGGGACGTAGGGCCTCAGTTTCAAATTTTCGCCAAATCAAATACCAGAACCCTAAAATTTTACTGTTCACCTCTGAGACCGTAATTGTGTGCTTGCATCAAGAGTTGATTCTTCATATTCCTGGTAACAAATTCTCACAATGAGCATTAATTAGTTGTTAATTTCAATTTTTGTTATTTCCCAGTAGTGTAGCTTCTTTGTTCTTCCATTTTTGCTTAAATTTACTGTTTAGGTTAGTTTGTTTGTTGCTTCTAAACACTGGGCATGATTTTTTATAGTGGGTAATCGAGTAGGGAAAAATTAGGATGCAATACTTGAACAAAATGGGCAAATGTGTAAAACCCTAGTTCGTTCCTAACTCTTGACCCAGTGCGACCCGCAGCCATGTTTATGCGGTCCGCATGGCCTTGACGCGGCCGTACCCCTTTTTCGCGTCGCCCGCGGTGGCCTTGCTTCTGAAAGTTAAGAAGTCTCCAGCGCAACTGCATACCTATTTATGCGGTCCGTGCTGGGCCAATGCGGTCACGCGGCCCGTGTTGGTGAGGTTCAGAGAGGGTGAGTTTTTGTTGATTGTTCAGTGTGGCCCGTGGTCGTGATCACGCAGCCTCTGGTGCCTCCCACACAGCCGCCCCCCAGATTGTGCGGTTCGCGGTGGCCTATTCTGAGAAGATGTCTGCAATTTTTCTTGCAGTTATTCTGCAATTGTTTTCATCACTTGATACACTGCTTGTGCTTCAACTAACAAAGTTAGACGTGTTTTCTTGTAGAAAATGGTAAAATAAAGAGGACGAGGTACCAAACAACCTGGCCGAGGGGACTCCTCCCGGCGAGGAAAAGTAAAACAAACAAAACTCACTCCCCGACCAAAACTGAAAACAAGAAAGCAAGTAGTGAGAGATGACGACAAGTCGGGGAGTGAGTAGATACCCTCTTAGGACATCTCAGCTGACTCAGGGCAAGCCCCCTCAGTCCCAGCCCCACATTCAGCCCAAGCTCCACTAGTTGTACAGTTTGAGTCGTCTGATAGCTTAGCATCGGGTAGCAGCAAATACTCCACCTCCCCCACAACTTCAGTATCTGGGGAGAGTGCAGCAGGTGGTGACAACAATGATAATGAGGTCATGGGTAGTGGAGTGCCCGAGGTTGGTGGTGTAGAAAGAACAAGAAAAGCAGAAGTGTGGGAGGACCACTTTGTCAGTAAAGTGGCCTTCAACAAATTCAGAGAAATGTGGCCAAAAAGGAAACTGATTCCGGAGAGGAGCATAATCACACGAGACTTATTGCCCATACTCCCCAATGTACACGAGCAATTTCAAACCAGAGTAGGGTGGGAGCATTTTAGAGATGATTTGATTGATGTAAACGAGCACATGGTCAAGGAGTTCTATTGCAACGTAGCCTACACCAAAAAGGACTCCACTGTGACCAAAGTGCGAAACAAGAATGTCGTGTTTTCTGGGAAGGCGTTCAATGAATATTTGGGTTTCGATGACGAGGACAAGACCCAATACAATGAGAAGTTGGAGATGAAGAAGGAGGTTCGCCCGTGGTTGGCTGAGTATTTGGCTCATCCGGGTACTATTTTGGATTGGATACAGGCGGGGGTGAAGATTTTGAGGAAGAATTTAAACTTTGAGGCCAGAGGGTGGCTTACTATTGTGTGCAACATGCTTGACCCCACTTCCCATGACCAGACTATCCCACTCCCCCCGGCTGTGCTGATTGCCTCTATCATGGCTGGCTTCCTATCAATGTAGGGAATGTGATGTACATGGCGATCATTTCTATAGGGGTTGACAGCAATTGGAACTACCCATACCCCAACACCCTCACCATGTATTTTCGGGACTTAGAGGTAAAGAATAAGTCTTACGATGTGAGAGTTCGCCCAATGTCCCCGTTCTCATGGTTCAGTGTTCAGGGGCCGGACAACCCAAAGGACAAAAAGCACAAGGCCTCCATCTCTTCCCCGACTGGCCAGTCTGAGGAGCCAGTTGCGGTAGAGTCTACTGTCGAGCTTTCTACGGAGCTCCCCTCCATTCCAGTTGCCACAGTCACTGATGATATGCCCTTGTATTCTGCGGGTCTAGTTCTTCAGCTGGCCTGGCAGTCCCTCTTCCCGGACCAACCCTTTCACAGCCCAACAGTTAACAAAGACTTTGGCCAGTTTAAACAACTGGATGTCAGCTGTGACATCCAAGTTGTCCACATTGGCCACTTCAGTTGAGGCCCATTCTGCACCAGCTACTGTCCAGATTCCTCAGTCTATTGAGGAAACATTGAAGAAGCTCCTGGCCAACCAGGAAAAGATTATCGAGACTCAGGGTGCCTTGACTAAGGCGGTGGATGCACATGGCATAACTTTGAAGGAGCTTGCCCGAGAACACAAAAAGATGAGAAAGTCGAGGGCGTCCAAGGAGTCAGTGAAGGTTTTTCGAGCGGATGTGAACAAGCTATTGGTGGATCAGCTGCCTTTAGACTTGTTATTTGGGGAGTCAGCCCCTCCAACAGCAACACTAGTGCTAGAGCCACAGCAGGAGCATGCACCCAGGCCCCGAGGAAGAAGAGGAAGCTGCCCAACACTGAGGGTGTAGTGATTGAGCTGGAAGAGATTCAGGAGAATCCCTCCAGTGATGCACCCGATATTCAGCCAGTCTAGGAGCAGGACCCTGCCCTAGCAGCAGAGCAGCAGTAGGCCGGGAATCAGTATGAGGTTCCCGCTCGTACAGAAGATCAGGGGACCACTGAGGATCCCATGCAGACGGACCAGGCCTAGGGAGCCCTCTATATCCTTTATTTTGATACTTTGTGCTTATTTTGGTAGTTGGCATTGGGGACAATGCCAACTCTTATTCGTGGGGGTGCGCCCTACTATTTATCTATTTGGATTATTGTATATATTAGATACTCCTTTTATGTTTTTGATTTGATTTTCTAGTTGGTATGTACATAACTTTACATTTTAGCTACTTTTCTCATACTTTTTATTATCTCTTGGTCTGTATATAAAGTTACTTTATGTATATATTCATTCCCCGTTGTATATTCTACTCCCCCATTGTACATATTCATTCGGTTTTTCTATTTGTTTAGCTTTGTAGATAGGCTCGTAGCCTTTTGTCTTGTTTTGGCATTTTCAATAACCCCTTGATTTTCTTAATGCCGCGGTTCTAACCTTCTTAAGGATTTGAGCCTGTTTTTGATTTTTTCTTTTGATTTTGATATTTCGTAGTTAAGGGTACTTCATGCAAAGCTTCAGTTGGGCCTAACACATTTGCCTTTGATCCCATGATCAAAGACATAATGTTGTGTTTAGGATGGTGAAAGTCATGGCCTTGAGACTCTTGTGTTGACCAAACAATCATCATATGGTTGTTTTGGACCATTGTGCGCTTGAATCGTAACTAAAGTCGTTGTGTGCCCTCGACTCGATGTATTTAGCATTCCTTGAGTGTGTGTGGCAAGAATTCTAATTGTGAGTCCAAGTCCCGAGCCGATGGTCTAGAACTTGCCCTGAATGTTTGTTGAGGTGAATCCTAGGTGAAATTTGACTTGAGAAGTGATTATAGGCTCTCTTTGATCCAAATGATAAGTTGAACAATTCCATGGCCTACCAATGAAAATGACCCCTAGTTAACCCTTTTGAGCCTTGAACTTTTTTCTTTCAAGAACCAAAGCTACAAGCCTATACCCGTTCTTAATGATACCCTCTCTTGGCACCCAAATCTTCCCTTGAGTAATGGCAAATGTCTAAGTTTTTTTTTGGGGGGGGGGGGGAGACAAGAAAGGAAACAAATTGGTAAAAGGTTAAAAAAACCAATGTGAATAAGAACAAAAAGGGGATTCAAGGAAAACAATAGTGAAAAAGGTGTGGAAAAAAAAGTAAAAAAAGGAGAAATGTTTGAATTGCATAAGAAAGAGTGACAATGTGTCCATCTAACCCCTTGAAAAGAAGTAAAACACTCAAATGAGTCAAGAAAGTGTGCCAAAATAAATCAAAAGAAGTGCTTAAGGGAAGATTGAACCCACTTGAACAAAAACATATCCTACCTGTCACGACCCTAGTTTACCAATCGTGAACCTGTCATAACGGCACCCAGTCTTCGCGACTAGGTAAGCCTAACACATTACAAAAATTTAACAACCTTTACGAGAACAATAAAACAAATACTGAATAACATTGGAAAATGTATAGAGTGCCGCCTGACACATACACTTCAACTCAAAATACTGAAACAACCTCCAAGACCCGGAAACTCACGGGCAACACAAGCTAAGAGTATATAAGTCATGGCTCTAACATCCAGAAATATCTACACAATCGAGCAAATAAAATGAAACTACTATCTATAGGGGAGAGTGGAAGGAGACTCTTTGGATCTGCGGACGCGGCAGATGCATACCTCAAGTCTCCGAATGTAGCCCTGAAATCACCGAAAGTGCGCTCGATCAGAAGTACCTGGATCTGCACAACAAAAGTGTGCAAAAGAGTAGCATGAGTACACCACAGCGGTACTCAGTAAATGCCAAGCCTAACCTCGGTTGAGTAGTGACGAGGAAGGTCAGGGACCTACTGAGTATAAACATAATAAGATATCGAACAGTGTAAAGCAGAAAATAATCTAAATGACAGCAAAATAGAATAGAAGCTACAAGTCATTGACAATTAAGCTAAACAAGGAAAATAACATAACAAGCATCCCTTGACTGTCCTTTGGATCTCCCGGAAATCGAACTCGTAGTCCATCTCATTTAAATATCTAGGAGCTTCCGGGAATTGAACCCGTAGTCCATCATATCAGTAACAAAGGATCTCCGGGAATCGAACTTGCAGTCCATTTAATATCAGTAACAAGGATCTCCGGGAATCAACCCGCAGTCCATTTATATCAGTAGCAAGGATCTCCGGGAATTGAACCCGCAGTCCCTTTAATATCAGTAACAAGGATATCCGAGAATTGAACCCGCAGTCCATTTAATATCAGTAACAAAGATCTCCGGGAATTGAACCCGCAGTCCATTTAATATCAGTAACAAGGATCTCCGAGAATCGAACCCGCAGTGCATTTATATCAGTAGCAAGGATCTCCGGGAATTGAACCCGCAGTCCATTTAATATAAGTAACAAGGATCTCCGAGAATTGAACCCGCAGTCCCAATATAAAAGCACAACTAAAACAGGGAAATATTCAGAGAATGAAATACACCAATACAAGTAACAGTTAAGTTCTGGACCAACATGCTTCACGTAATTTCAATTAAGGAAATTAAGCAATTAAGCAGTTAATTCTATCTAGTCATGCTTCTCTAACTAACACAGGTTTAATCTTGCATTTAAATCAGTCAAATAATGGAGAAAAACACGGTTGAGCAATTCAAGTAAGGTGGATTTCCAACAACTTGCACAAGTACACGCCC
>MU779736.1:9134-22158 GCA_026770625.1 Nicotiana glauca | reverse complement strand
CAAGGGAACACAGAAAGTTTTGGCAATCAGGCACCCACCTGGAGAACAAGGGAGGACAGTTCAAGTTTTAAGGGAGCAACAATTTTCAAAGGAATCCATTTCAAGTTTCAACAGTCAGGCTCCCACCTGGAGAACAAGGGAAGTATAATTTTAGCTTTTAATTTGTATATTTGATAACATGTTGCACCCAGTCACCAGACTGGGGTAGAAAATTTTCGTTGTTTTGTATGTTTGTTGTAAGCAGGCGCCCACCTGAAGAACAAGGGAATATCTTTTCAAATTCAGCAAGCAGGCGCCCACCTGAAGAACAAGGGAATATCTTTTTAAATTCAGCAAACAGGCACCCACCTGAAGAACAAGGGAATACATTCCAAAGTACAGCAAGCAGGCACCTACCTGAAAAACNGCCCACCTGAAGAACAAGGGAATACATTTCAAAATCGGCAAACAGGCACCCACCTGAAGAACAAGGGAACATCTTTTCAAATACAGTAAGCAGGCACCCACCTGGAAAACAAGGGAAGTACAATATGAATTTTAGCTTTGAATTTTAATATATGATAACATGATATACCCTGTCACCATACTGGGGCAAAAAATTTTTCTTTGGTTGTTTTGTAAGCAGGAGCCCACCTGAAGAACAAGGGAATACTTTTCAAAGAAATTGTAAGCAGGAGTCCACCTGAAGAACAAGGGAATACTTTTTCAAGCAATCACAAGCAGGAGTCCACCTGAAGAATGGACACATGTTTCAAGACATAGTCGAAGCAACAGCCAGAATTCCATTGAAAGAATACAAGATGCAAGATCAAGGCAATACAAGAACACAAGATACCAGGCATAGATAGGATTTTTGTAAATCATAGGGCATAGCTTAGGTTAACCCGACCCATTTCTCTAAAAATATTGGATCCTTCATACAATAGAGACACGCAAATTGCGTGATTCTATCTCTTTCTTCAACACACGCCTGTTCTATTTAGTGGGGAAGAAAGGAATTTGCAGGAACTCATCAGATTTTGGGCGAGAGAGAAAAAAGGCAAACCATCTCCCATTTTCGATCCCTTTCCTCTAATTCATCTCCTCTCAATCTCACTCGACAATCTGAAATTCAAAAGCAGATTCAGAAATAACTATATATATATAAAACATCTCTGAGAAGTTAAAAGCTGGGATTAGCCATCTCTGAACCTTAATTGCTGGAAATTTAAGGTTCAAATTTCGGTTTTCTTCTGGATCGTGAAGCTGTGAAGAGCTGGGATTAGGAACTGGCCAATTTCGCTGTGTCCTGTAGCTGAGCTCCAACACTGCATTCGTTGTTTTCGCTTCTGCTTTGGTTTTCAATTTTTGTTTGTTTCAGGTTCGTTTGCTTCTCCTATTCTGTTTGTGGCGTCAAAGTACTCCTCTCTATTTTGATAATGTAACTTGATAGTTCATGTTCTATGAAAAATAATTTTGTGAAATTACAGATTCTTCTCTGTTAATAGAATGACCATTAGCATCGATTTGTATGTCGTGTTTATGACTAATTTTATAGATACAACATGAGATTTTCCTATACCTTCTCACATATTAGTTTTGTGTTATTTTGTTCGTTGAAGTAAGTGCTTGAATTCAAATCATCATTTGAATCGTTTATTAATCATGGATTTGAATATTGCTTATAAATTCCTCTGAGTCAGCTCGAAGTTCTGATTCTCACTTAGATTTGAAATTACAAACCACACATTTTTAGCTTAAGTGGTTATTGACAGTAGACCTATTTCAATGGAGTGTGGTTGAAGTTGTGATATTTTTCTGCTTGATCTCAATCGTATTCGTTTGGTTTAAGATACTTGCGATGCCATCTTCCTCGCTCATTCAGTCTCGCCTAAATTGTCCTTGGTTAGGAGGAAACAGTGATATTTGAGTAGCCTAGGGTGATCCTGTTGTTTGGCAGAATCAAGTATGTAAGATTCTAATGTCATTTTGATTCATTGGTTTGAATTTGTCCTTTGAATTTTAACATGAAAGTGCATTGGACATTTTGACCATATTTGCCTCAAAGTTCATTTGCCATTTTTTGATATCGTAGTTCAGTAGAGGATAAATATAGCAAGATCTGTTTCCGTCAAATAGCTAGTTGTGTCATTCAGTATTAGTTTAACTATTTCATAAGTATGCAGGTCCATTTTCCTTGAGTGTATGTTCTGGGCTTATTTCTGTCCTCTTAGAGTAGTTTAAGTATATGGTAGAAGCCTTGTGTCATTACTTGCATCATATTTCATCCGAAATCACTTCTTGGAATTGTATCCTGCACAATTTCACTGGAACAACATTATCATATCATATACTAGGCTTCACTTCATCATTAAGGCACTACATGTGTACATCACTATGTCTAGAGTTGGTTTTCCTCCTGATTCTTTCACCCTACTTATTGTTTTAAAGGCTATTGTTGTGAATTATGTTGTTATGGCACGGCAGCTCCATGGGATTGCAGTAAAGCACGCTTTAGACACTAATATATATTGTGAGAGTGGCTTCATTAGTCTGTACTCAAAAGGTGATGACAGCCCGACTACAATTACAATAGTTGCTATGCTATCTGGTTGTGCTGATATCGGAGCTTTGGATTTTGGGAAATCGATTCATGGGTATGAAAATAAGGTAGCTGGTTTTGCTGTCGACATTGGTGTAAATAATGCACTGATTGATACGTATGCTGAAAGTGGGAATCTTGATTTATCTACGAAGATTTTTAGGGGAATGATAAAAAAGGATGCTTTCACATGGACTAGCATAATTTTCTGTTCTATCTGCTTGCAGCCATGCGGGATTAGTTAACGAGGGGAAGGAATTGTTAGAATGACGGTAGTTGTGTAACTAAGATAAAGCATTATGGATGTATGGTGGACCTCCTTGGTCGGGCGGGTCATATAGATAAAGCAGTGAAATTGATTCACCCAATGCCAATAAAAGTAAATATTATGATTCGGGGGTTTAAATTTATAACGCACTTGGGCCATTGAGTTAGGTAGTACATTTGAGCTAAGAGGTGTTACCTTTTGTTCAAATGTGGACTTGAACTCGAAGCCCAAATTCCTTGCTCACTTTGAATAAAACATTAAGACTATATTAGGAATATAGGAAATTAATTCACGAATATAAAAATTGGACTTCTAATTAGGTAGTAGGCTCAAACTAAAAGTTATTCCCTTTTGTTTGAGTTCAGACTTGAATTAAGAGTTCAAATTTATATTCACAAATTAATTAAGTTTTAGAGACAAAAAATAGAAAATTTAGCTACTTTAGTTGGGCCTTAATAAATAAAAATGAGACGAGCCTCGCCAAATCAAATACACAATTGCGGGGCCCTCATTAATTGCTTACTAAAATACTTAGTATTCGGGATAGGCCGTTTAGCGAATTTCACGGCCTTCCCAAAAGATATAACACGTGAGCCGCTTTAGGCGCGATTTTTTTAATAATATTACTTTCCTAATACGGGTGTATATTTCATGCAACCCAAATCCAAATCTGAAAACGTCGAATGAGAATATGTCAAGGATCCGGGTGCATTTCATGTGACGTGATCCGAAAATATGTCCTTAAACGACGTTCACTTTCTTAAAGATAAAATAATTTGACAAAAAACGGTAATTAGTTCTAAAATTGCACAAATAGGATAACATGTATTAAAATTATATTTTAGCCAAATATAGCAGTTGAGCGACCGTTCTAGAACCACGGAACTCGGGAGTGCCTAACCCCTTCTCCCAGGTTAACAGAATTCCTTACTCGTATTTCTGGTTCGCGACTGTAATACAGAGTCAAATCCTTTCCTCGATTCGGGATTCAAACCGGTGACTTGGGATATCATAAATCTCCCAAGTGGCGACTCTGAATATTAAATAAAAATGAATCCCGTTTTGATTGTCCTTAAATTGGAAAAACTCCTTTATTACTATATCTCTTCCCGGGGGTGTAGTAAAATCCGGATAAAGCTTTCGGAAAAAGGAGGTGTGACAAGAACTATGTAACCTAGGCTCTAATACCAACTCGTCACACTATAACTAAAATTCTACAATATCTCAAACACAAAAATGGTCCGATTGACCACTCGAAATGCACCCGAGGCCCCCGGGACTTCGACCAAAAGCACCAAAACATCCTAAAACCTCATTCAAACTTGTTCCAATCACCAAAACAACTCAAACAACACCAAAACCATCAATTCACATCGAATTCAAGCCTAAGTTTCTCCAAAAACTTCCAAAATACACATTCGATCAAAAACCCGACCAAACGACGTCCGAATGACCTGAAATTTTGCACGCACATCCCAAATCACATAACGAAGCTACTGCAACTCTCAAAATTTCTTTCCGACCCTCAGATCAAAATCTCACTTACCAACCGAAAATTACCAAAATACTAACTTCGCCAAAACAAGCTAATTTCTACATCGAACCTCCAAAACCGATTCCGATCATGCTCCTAAGTTATAAATCACCCAACGAAGCTAACCAAATTATAAAAACTTTGATCCACGCTCGTATAAAAATAAGTCAACTCTTGATCAAACATTTCAAATTCAAAGCTTTCAACTGAGACTCTTCTTTCAAATTCCTTCCAATTTTTTCTGAAACCCAAAACCAACGATCTACATTAGTCATAATATATTACATGGGGCAAGTCATGTCCGAAAACTGACGATCAAAGTGCAAAAGCTCAAAATGACCAGTCGAGTCGTTACAGTGTACTAGTAATTGTTTGGATAGAAAGAGAAATATCTGCAGGAATACAACAAAGTATCGGACCTGAATATGCTGTCCATTTAGGAATTCTTCAAGCTCTAGCAGATGGGACAAACTACTTTTGAAAGAGAACCTTATTCCATCTACAGGAGATACTCGTTTATTCTGTATCGGATCATCCATAGCAGTAATATCCATCTTTCTAAGTTATTCAGTAATTCCTTTTGGTGATCACCTTATTCTAGCCGATCTTAGTATTGGTGTTTTTTTCTAGATTGACATTTCAAGTATTGCTCCCGTTAGACTTCTTATGTTGGGATATGGATCAAATAATAAATATTCCTTTTTAGGTGGTCTACAGGCAGCTGCTCAATCAATTAATTATGAAATACCATTAGCTCTATGTGTGTTATCAATATCTCAACGTGTGATTCGGTGAGACCTAAAATTTCTCCAAATTCTTTTCTTTCTAGAAACAAAGGTAAAAAGGTTTGATTGAATATATATATTTTCATTTTTATTCAGCATTTGGATTGATGAACTAAACCAGATAGTTATATGAGTGAAAGAAAACGACTTCTAAATTTGCAGTAAAAAGATTGAGTCTCATTTCCTATGTACAAGAATCAAACGGTGAAAAAAGTAAACATAAGCAATAGAGATTGTTTACCCCAAGATTGGTGAATTATCATGATAGCTTGAAGCGGGTTCAAAAGATCAACTGTATGGATTTTTATTGTCTATTACCATAGATGGATTTCCACAACGGGAGGTTGAAAGAAAAAATGAGTGGATGGTTAGGAAGACCAAGATACACAAAGGATTAGTGATTGAGATTATGTAAGTTATCCAAGAGGATATTTCTGTACATAAAAGGAATTCGAAATAGGGCTTTACGTTCATAAAAATGATCAAGAAGTACTCCCTATGATTTTGATCCAGAGTATGTTCCTATCCACTGAGTAAGTAAATAACTATCAAGAATGAAGTAATCTTTCACTTTGGTTAAATGCCCTTTTTCTGAGAAAGGAGAATAGAAATGAAATAACATAGAAATAGAAAGAAAAGAATCTAATTGCAAAAGCAAAAAGGGGGGATGTCTTTTTTTTTCTTACTTTTTTCTTTTTTTGTTTTTATTCTTTCTTTCCTATAATTCCATTTTGATTTCTATTTCGAGAGAGAAATTTTTTGTCATGATTCATGAACTAATGGACTCTCTAATTTTTTTCGTAATTGAAAATTCGAGGTTGAAATGTATATGTGATATTGCTATAAAGCGCATTTTATTTAATGATAAGGTTATTAACCAACAAAGAAAAATGAAAATCCTTAAAAGATGAGATCAATTCAGATGACCGTATTAATTAGTTTTAAATATAGCAGACAGAATTCCATTGGTCTAATTTGGGACCTTAGGATAGATTTTACTCTATCTGACAAACATATCAAGATAAAAAATACGCATATGCATGACATCATAAATATTTTATGATTTACAGAGTTATCTAAACTTATAGATTGAGTCATTTACTCCATGTTTCTTTCATGTTCTTTATATACTGATTTACTTGCCTTACATACTCAGTACATTATTCGTACCGAAGTCCTTTTATTGTGGATGCTTCATTAATGCCTGCAGATATAGGTAATCATTTTGACGAGCTCTCATAGTAGACGATGTTATCATTCAACGAAGGATCGGTAAGACTCTACTCCATTCGAAGTGCAGCCAAGTCTATAAGTTATCATATCAGATTTATGCTACGAGCTTATGGGTAGGCCGGGGCCCTGTCCCATTCGATGTCGAATAATCTTAGAGGCTTTATAGAAATATGTCCATTATGTAGAGTATGTCAGAGGCCTTGACAACCTATTTTTTTATTTGTAGTTGTACATTATGAGTTGTGGCCATGTTAGCCTGTGATAGTTACAATAGGAATGAATTCATCCAACTCGGCCTATGTATGCTCTAGTTTTGGTCAAACGATCATGATTTACAGAGTGGTTCGCTCAGGCCAACACAGTACCGGGTGCCAGCCACGCCTCCCCAGGTTTGGGGCGTGATATCATCAAGGGAAACGGAGTTTTTTTATGTGTATTTTTTGTTAGCAACCTCTGATAGTTATAGAACTAGAAGAAACTAAAATTTTAACTAAAAAATTCCCTTAGATGGCGCCAAATTGTTTGACCAAAAAGCACAAACTTTCAGTTAAACTATTTAATTTTATGTAATAAATAGTTAAACCTAGTTAATAGTAATATCTCTAGATTTATAACTAGTCAGTATGAAAAACGTGGGATAATGCTGGTGGGGAATTACAAACAGTGTGCATTTAATATTCCGAAGGATTTAAGCAATAATAGAGGAACATCAAGCAATAAATAGCAATAAATGGCGTTTACGTAAATAAGAAGAATATTTCACCTAATATTGAATGAGGTGGATAATTCTTCTTTCTAGTAGTGATGAATGATAGACAAATTCTATAATATTAGAACTATTATCGGATATGATGGAAAAATATAAAATAATGGATGATGGAATCTTAATAAAAAGGTAGAGTTTGTATCTTTTCTAGAGAGAGAGTCTTCTTCTCCAAAAGTTTTCTTATCAAAATGAATATTACATGCCTCTTCCCCTTATTTCCTTTTTTATTTATATAATCAATCCTAATAGTACATGTGTAGAGAATATTTAATGGAATATTCTTTTTAATGTCTTATTAAAAAAAATTAGCCGTTAGTGCTTTGTCCTTGGTGCTCAACCTCGATTATTATTAACTAGTTGCCCGGCTACGAGTCTTACTGTTTACTAGTCTACTTCGGCCGCATCATTTCCTTAATGTCACTTTATGCTGCAGATTTTGACCTAATACATATACAAGGCCCTGTCGCCCAACTCCGCTGAAGAGGCCTAGGCCTAGCTAGCCTAAAGCGAAAAGTGCTAATTCGGTCCTTGGATTTTATAAGTGAACAAGTGCGAAGTTTTAGATTAGTGAATAAACCAAAAGAAGTTTACGTAATTTCCTTCCAACTCTATCTTACAATTTTAATTGTTTGTTAATTAAGTGAGATAGATATTCAAGGGAGATAATAGATAATTTAGACAAATATTCCTATGACTAACGCAATTAAATATCTTCCAAAGGGGTGTACAAAAATTTTAAATGACAAATACGTGGACTGAAATAGTATAAGGGTTGCAAAACACTACTTCAATTATGTTCCTAATTGGTGGGTAATGAATGGTACTCCACATTTACTGTCAAACAAGTGACATAATTTTCAACGAAGATCCACTGTTTTAAATATCACTATTCACTTTGACAAAAACTTCTGCCGTCGAACGAGAAATCATGTCCAAGTATCAATAAATTATAAGTTCAGCTGACTTGACACCTGTGATCACCAATTACTCTATGTACCACATAGTACATAATACACATTGCAACTTAGTTTGCTTGGTCGTGATGGTAGTATTTCTCGGACTGACATGACAATTACCTAATCCATTATTGGTACTAAGTCATTTTAGCACCAATCTAATTTCTTGTCTATCTTCTTGACTACCTAAAGGATAACAACTACGTTTTTTCTTTTTGCTCCTCTTTCTCCAGTTTAAGGACTTGTTCAATGGAACTTTCTTTTCTTTTAATAAAAGAATCAAGAGACAATTGATTAAAGGGTATGGGCCTTTTACATGGACTTTCATCAACAGATCCCTTAACCATAGATTCCATCATTAGTTTCTTCTCAATACCTTCAGCTGGGCATGCCATTATTTCTGAGCAGAGTTCAGTTGCCTTTTCAGGCACACTGGGCTTATATCTAAGCAGCTTAGCATATTCATTTAAGAGATGAAACATGTAATCATACACATACTCCATCTTCAAATCTTGTTGAATAAAATTGCTTGCAGTTCTACCAATTTTTTGTGCCTGAGAAAAGTCAACAGGACATAATTAATTGAATAATTATATTATTGATACTATATTTGTAAGTGTAATGTAGTTACCTTTTTCTTATTTCTATTACCCCAATCAACTGCAAACTTAATGGATCCACACTTGTCATTTTCATTTATGGGCCAATAATGTACTTGTGGCATCAAACTTCTCGAGAAGAAATCATAGTAGTGGGGTGTTACAAGCAAAGAAACTGAGTCACAAGCAAGAATATATTTCTCACTAACAGACCATGCAGATCCTTCAATGTATATTTTATATCTGCATGCATTTGTAAAGAACATTATATATAGCATGGGTCACACAAATAAAGAATTAAAATAAAGTAATCAATTATTATAAGCTAATGCAATTTGAGAGAGGAAACAGGGAAAAACCTTCAATTCGCAGATTGGTATTATAAATGGACTTACCTATGGTGACATTGGTTTCCTAAGTCAGAATTCTTGAATCCTTGCTTTATCTCTTTCTTCCAATCCTGTAAACAGCAGCAAATGTGTCGGTAAATTTTGAAACCTTCAGGAGACCAGAGTTCATCCTTAGTTCTGATGCCGAAAGGGGTAAATACTATTCACACGAACTATTTACACCAAATTACATTAATTTGCGCGTAAGTATATCTAAAGGAAACATGTCATGTTTACATACATTTGATGTAAATATTGAGTGTGAGTAAATGTTTTCACGGGAGAGCTTGCCTGGACATAAATGCGAGCATTCCACTCCTGATTTTCGGAGACATTGCACTTAACGAGCTCCATTCTCTTCTCAGCGACTTCTGGATTGCCTTTCCAGTAAGCATATGGTTCCCTATCCTGCCATTTCTGCTTCGTATTCCCTTTTTCAAGATCCTTTAACAAGTCTTGCCATGGCTTTATATTGATTTCAGCCCTACAAAATTGAACAAACTAGCAACTTATATATATTATAGCATGCAAAATGTATAGGATGCATATAAGTTAAAGAGTAAAAATATGAATCCTTACCATCCCCAAAAAGACCAATCAGGAAAAACAATATCCAATGTTTCACTATCTCCACAATATCGAAACAAAGGTGGTGGAGCTATTGCATTATCTCCAGCAAAATCACTTGATCTTATAACCGGCCAATCGACACAATCGAACATTAAATCAAGATCAGGAATTTTTCCAGGGTACCTTCGTAATAACTGAAGAATGCCCCATAATGTAAAAACATCTCTAGTTTGGAATCCCTTCTCATATGTTTCTACATAAGACCTTCCATTCAAAATTACGAGTCTGAAATTGGCTGTCCTGTTGGCCCTTTCGACCATTTCTTTCGTTATTCCGGTTTTCCTCCACGGCTTTAGATCTTCGTGTATCCAATGAAAGTAATGTGGACATCTAGGATTGGCCGATGAAGGATTGCTGTTAATGATTTTGTAATCTGGTGGGTAGTAATTCACTGGACATGTTCTTGTGAGGTTACCAGATGAACAGTTGAGGGGAAATTCTCGTGTCCTACTTTGCAATACTTTGTTTAACTAGAACATATCGAAAAGAAAGAAGAAAAAAAAATTAGCCTCCTTTAGGTAAACAGACCATTGTGATTCTAAAAAGAGTTCGAAACATAGTCTCTTGGCTTCTTTATTTTACAACATATTCTTTACGAGATATGACATGAATAATCCGACGGGGAGCCTTGGAGCAATGATAAAATTGTCTCTGTATAACATAAAGATCACAAGTTCGAGCGGTGGAAGTAGTCACTAATGTTTGCATTAGGATAGACTATTTCCATTACACCTCATCCTTCCTTGTGCTCCACGCTGCCCTTATATGACATGAAGTGTCTAGTCTACTTCAAAATGACCTATTTTAGATATCTAAGATCAACAAATTGATTAATGAGTTAGGAGTAGTACAATTTTCAGGTTGCATGGAGTTCTATCAACTCAATTCGGTACAATTAAGTACTGAAAATGTTGGAATTTTCTCCACTTACAATTAGAAGACTTCATCAATAGTACATGAATTAAACTTACCGCTGTGGTTGTATCGAGCACCGTTGTCCAAAGATATGAACCTAGTACGAGGAAGAAGACGAAGAAAAGAAGAGAATATTTTGCAAAAGGCTTGTTGATGTAATGTGGAAGCCAAAATGAGTCTGTAGATCTTCTGTAATACCCAACCCTTTGGTATCCAATATCCATGCTTTCTTCTGATACTCTATCCTTCTGTCTACTCAAATTCCCTGATATTAATCAAGATTACAGATTTAACGGAAAAAAGAAAAATACTCGTCAATACTAAATTGGTCACATAACATGCATATTCCACCTTAAGAAAAGTTTTTCTCGTGAACTTGCATGGAAATGGCAAGAAAGAAGCTTGAAGCTTGTTCCCCTTTATTTATTTTTCTTACAGCAAAAGTCACCATGAATTTAATTTGATTAGTTTTTTCAGGTTCTGCTTCGTACTGTACAATAATTTATTGCTGGTTCTCCTTTTTTATCCCTTTCTTTCTGGTTGTGTATAACAGAGCTCTAATACTTGGAGCCATGCAATTGAAAGTGGGGAATGAAAAGCAAGAAGTTTAATTATTTTGAATTAATCTGGTATTTAATTTTGTAGAAAAGGAAAATAAAATATGACAAGTCTATTTGTCCGAGTCAATTGAGTGGGCTCCCTCTTAGACCAGAGATTTCAGTGGGCAGTAAACCAACTTTAGCTTGAGTTATGGGGCAGCCCATCGTTCTAGGGAATCCTTTTGTCCGGAAAAGCTTAGAAAGTGAGCGGAAACTAAACGACTTTGATCACTTAAATGTATTTTTAAGAAGTTGGAGGTCTTTTTTAGACAAGAAAGTTTTGAAAGAGTTTACCAAAATTTTCAAGTGGTCCGTCAATCACTGGTCCGATGCTCGTTTTTCCCCCTTCTTTTGCCAGTGCTACGACGGACAATCTTGGTCATTTTTAATTAAACTAGTAGTATATAATATTAATTAAATTAAATTATGATCATGCTTGTTTGATCCTATTAGATCGTATTGCTTTAATAAAATTCAATTGTCATCTTATTTGTCAATACGATATACCCAATAATGAAATCTCTATTAAATCAAAGATACTTATATAGTCAGTGAATAACTTTTTTGTTCTATTTTTCTATATTATATTAAACAATATTTAGTATTCGCTTTCTTTTTAAAATATATGAGAAGATATATAATTTATTACTATTGAAATATTTTTTATTTTAAAGTTTATTTTGTTGTTCTTAATAATATTATCTAAATTTTAGTGAATAAAATCTATGTTAAACTAATGGGAATTATACACGCAGCACAATGTTTTTGTTATGTATTTTTCTTTATTATATCTTCAAATATTTAATACTATTACATTGTTAATAGAAAGTTTCATTAGCATATTACGTTATTTAATATTTTTCTCTGAAGTTTTTTTTATTTCTTTATTTTCTTTTTTTATATTTAAATAATTTTAAAACTCTAACTTAAAACTACTCCCCAATTTGAATTGGTAATTTACTTTTTTTTTTTGATTTTGTTTTTTATATTAAAATTATTTTAAAATTTCAACTTGAAACTACTCCCCGATTTGAATGGGAAGTTTTTCTTCTCTTTTTTTCAGTTTTTATAGCTTTTTTTCTTGATTTTTTAAGTTCAAATAATTTAAAAAATACAACTTGAAACTACTCCCACCTAGTTTGAACGGGTAGTTTATTTTTTATATATTTTTATTTTTATTTTTTATTATAGTTAATTATAAGATATCTATTTTTATTTTAAAATTATTTTAAAAGTCCAACTTAAAACTACTACCCAATTTGAATTGGTAATTTACTATTTTTTTAATTTTTTATATTAAAATTATTTTAAAATTTCAACTTGAAACTACTCCCCGATTTGAATGGGTAGTTTTTATTCACTTTTTTTTTCTTTTTTTATAGTTTTTTTTTGTTTTTTTATTTTAATATAATTTTAAAAATACAACTTGAAACTACTCCCACCCAATTTGAATGGGTAGTTATTTTTTTATATATTTATATTTTTGTTTTTTTATTATAGTTAATTATAATATATCTATTTTTATTTTAAAATTATTTTAAAACTCCAACTTGAAACTACTCCTCGATTTGAATGGGTAGTTTTTCTTCTCTTTTTTTATTTTTTATAGATTTTTTTTTTTTGCTTTTTTATTTTAAAATCATTTAAAAACTCCAACTTGAAACTAGTCCTACCCAATTTGAATGGGTAGTTTTTTTTTATATATTTATATTTTCGTTTTTTATATAGTTAATTATAAGATATCTATATTTATTAATTCAAATAAAGTA
>MU779734.1:0-79060 GCA_026770625.1 Nicotiana glauca | reverse complement strand
CATTCAATGAGCAAACACACCCCTGTCTTCTTTATTAATTCATTTAGCCCCATTAATATCAAAACCTAATTTCTTCTCTCTGAAATCGCCACCTACTTCCGTTATAGCTCCGTCGCCCGAAAATCGCCTCACGACGATGGAGCACCTCCAAACGCCTCCAAATCTTAATCCTACAAGCTCAGTCATCTCCTCATCCTTGTCCCACTATTAATTTCCCCAAAAGATCACCCAATCATTCCGAATTGTAGATCCAAAAGATAAAAATCCAAACTTTTCCTTTTTTTTTTTCCAAACTTTTCGGATTAAACCCTCAATTCATAGCAAAGCACCGTGAATTCCCAAGTTTCTTCAACAAAATAACTCTGTTTGATGTCAAGAACACCCTGTCTCATGGATTTGGCAAGATTTCGGGCTAAATAGGTTTAGACAATTCAAGTTCTTCAATCATCTGTCTCATTTTATCTAAGGCATGTGGTGGAAATTGCTGCATGAATCATTATCCATAAACAAAAGTTCGGCTAATATTCGTGTTGCAATTCTCACTATTTGGCCGAGGTTTCTTGCTCGCCAGAGTTTGAAGTTTGAGTCGTCGCCGTTTCTCGGAGTTTCAAAAGCTTTGTTTGATTTAATTGGTATTTTTCTCTTCCTTTTTCCTTCACATTATCTACCAGAATCCCTTTCATCTTCTTTTTTTTCTCTATATAAAAATTGTTATTTGTATTTTCTAGAGCTTAACAGGATAATCACTATCTAATAGCTTGTTAATTAGTTTTAATTATGTTTCTTAATATTTTCTTAAAAGAGGCCTCATTTAGCTTTTGTTTGTAATTGTTTTTTTGTTCTAATTCTGTGCAAGTTTTGTTTGATTTTGGGTTTTTGAAACCAAGACTTGGTGCGAAAGCCCAAGAATTACTGGGCTTAAAACATAAATGACCCAGGTCCAGTACCATTGGTATTAAACCAATAGAATAGTAAACAGTAAAAAAAAGGAATTGCTGGGTTGTGAAATTAGATAAGGTTTAAGGAAGCTTCTAGAAAGCTGACAAGGATTCTATTAGAAGGGGAATGTGTAAGTGTTTTAAAATAAAATTTTAAGGATGCATTTGAATTAAGAAAATCTGATGTTGCTACCCTAATTCTCTCTATAAAAGACCCTCTTTCCAATCATTAGGGCACAGAAAAAAGGGAATAGAGTGAAAATGGTTGAAAATTATAGCAAAACAAATGAGAGAACAAAAATTGTTGAGAGCTGGAGAACATTCTTCTTTAGTCTTTGAAGTTATTTTTTCCGAAAAAATGAGAAGTGAAATGCGTTCTTGAAGCTGTTGGTTTGAGGTTCTTCTGTTGAGCTTAGTGTTTCTTTTCTGGGGTCATAAGCTGGTATGGATAAAAGATAATTTTGCTGATTTCTGTTATTTCTGTTTGACTAATTTTGCGGAGCTCATCCAATAGTGGTTTCCTTAGCTTTGATTTGACGAAATCTCAGCTTGTGTACAAGTTTAGGTACACATTACACATCCTTGTCTTATCTTGATTTACAATAAAATGTTGGCTATTTTATTTGGCTGAAAAACTTATATATTAGTTTACATCTACTGCTTATCTTGCTTTGAATATTGAATAGAATATTTTGTTTTAACTATGTGAAGCCTTCTATGGGCTGACATCTGAGAGGTAAATTGTGTCTTCAGTGTTTCCTTAACTAGAATTATACTCGATTTCACATATTTTAGCTAGACTTTAGTCTATATTCCATTTATTTAGTACATGCCCTTATATTTGAGGTCTCATCACTAACATTCGGGTTTATCTTTTCATGTTCCAATATGGCATTTGACTCAAGGACTAGTCATTCCAGACTTGGCCATAATGTAGCTTAATTTGTAGCTTAGTACTTGAGGGAATTTCTATCTTTGGTAAAGCGACTTATAAATTGTGCACCCTCTGTAAATTCCAATGAGAATAATTTGAAAAATTCAGATTATGAAAACATGTGTGAAGGACTGTTTCTTTTGGAGCATAAAATTTTATTACAATTCAAGTCCAGAACCAAATAATTTATTCTGCAATTCTCATGTAGATGTATTCAAACTTAAGGATGATTGTGATTTAATTGAAAGTTGCTTGCAGAACTATATGAATTCCGTTACTTTGATTATATATTATCTTCATTGATGATGTAAACATGATGAAATTTCTTTGAATAGTCTTTTCGCGACTCAGTATTTTCACTGGTTTTAGACTATTAGAATTGTTGAATTTAATGTGCATTGGGCTCGGCAAGCGTATATAAAGTTTCCTGCATGAATCCTTTTGTCCGTTTTAGTCATTCTGTACAAATTCTAGCTTTGGGCCTTTTTAACGTGAGCCCAGATGTGGGTCAGACACTAATATCTTGAAAGAGGTTTTAGATATCCAATTAAAAATGATTGAGTTTTTAAGGTGTTATTTTTACATTGTTACTCTGTGATTGAAATTGTTTCTGGTATATATAACATATGCGAATAAAGTTGAATTTGAGAACCTCATGGGTCTAGCTCTATTCACTCCGCGAAAATTGCAAATCTACAGGAACATCTAATCTAAAAGTTAAATTACCAAATTATCCCTCTATTATTTATTAAAGTATCCTTTTAATTAACTTAAATATCAAAATATTATCTACAATATATTAAAAGCAGGAACATCTAATCTAAAAGTCAAATTACCAAATTATCCCTTTATTATTTATTAAAGTATCCTTTTAATTAACTTAAATATCAAAATATTAAAATCCGTATAAAAACCAAAATTACGCGCCACTTCAGCAAAATCTCTTACGAACAAACGTTACCCTACGAACAGATGCCAAGCTCCAGATGGACACTTTTTTGGAGAAGAGTTGCCACCATTTATTTTCTTCAAATTTAAAAGTTCAAATATCTCATGGCACTTTTCATCACTCTTCTATCATGTTAAAGTTTCACCGAGTTTGGATCCGGTTTAAAAATTATATTTTTATTTAATTCTTAACATATTTTCATAGAGAGGTTTCTAAATCTACTTTTATAATTTGTTAGTGAATTGATATAATTATGTGAAATGGTCGTATTGATGACTAGAGTTTAATTGAGTTTCTCATTTTCAAGGATTAGTTTTCTGTGATGACCTGACCCGTCGTCTCATGTGTTACCGTCCTGTTTTCCCCGTTCTATGCTTTTCATATTTCGTTATCTGTGTTTGCTGAGTTTGAGTTGATTCGGATTGAGTTTGATATGAAATGGGACATATAGTCTCTTTAAGGAAAGGTTAGTTTGGAAAAGTCAACCGAAAGTTGACTTGTGAGTTAGAGGGCTCGGATGTGATTTTCGATGATTCGGTTAGTTTCGGAGAATGATTTGAGGCTTAGGAGCATTATCGGAAGTAATTTTGGAGGTTCGGTGAGTAGAAGTTAGCCTATTTTGGTGAAGTTAGGATTTTAGCGAAATCCGGTTGGTATGCGAGATTTTGATCCTAGGGTCGGAATTGAATTTCGAGAGTTGCAGTAGCTTCGTTAGGTGATTTGGGATGTGTGTGCAAAATTTCAGTTGATTCAGAGGTGCTTAGGTCGGGTTTTTGATCGAATGCGAGTTTTAGAAGTTTTGGTTAAACTTAGGCTTTGATTTGATGAAATTCGACAATTTTGATATTAACGATGGCGTTTTGATGATTCAAGCAAGTTTGAATAAGGTAATAGAACATATCTATACTTTTGGTTGAGGTCCCGGGGGCCTCGGGTGAGTTCGGATGGTTAAACGGAGAGTTTTGGAGTTTTGACATGTTTTGAAGTTCTGGTACCTGGTATTTCCGCATCTGCGGAAAGAGGGACCACATAAGCGGTTCCGCAGATGCGGTGGGTGAGGTCGCAGAAGAGGGCCTTGAAGGCCTGGGCAATTTTGCAGAAGCGGATGGGGTTCCGCAAAAGCTGTCTCCGCAGGTGCGGAAGTGGACCGCAGAAGCGGTTTTGGGGAGACTTAAGTGAAACCACAGAACGGTCTATTGGACGAAGAAGCGGGAGCCACAGGTGCGGTAATGGGATCGCAAAAGCAAAACTCGGCCTGAGCAGGAGGGTTTTATTGAATATTTCATCCGCGAGCTTGGGATATTTCCATCATTATTGAACGTCCTTGAGAGCTTTTCAACGGAAATTTCAGAGGGATTCAATAGGAATCGACTGGAGGTAAGAATCTTGGTCTTAAAACTCGATTATATGGTGAAATTGGTCTACAAATTCATGGAAATTAAGCCTAAAATTGATGAACTAGGGCTTGAGTTTTCGATATTTCAAATTGGGATTTGATAGATTTGAGCTCAGATTTGGGAGTTCTTAGAATGTATCGACTCGTGGCGAGACGAGGAATCCGGTAATGTGAGTTTTGTAGTTTTTCAAGAACTGGGCCCGAGGCTTGGGTTTTGGTAATTTCGGAATTTGTGCCCGTTCTTGATTGTTTTCGCTTGGGCTTTGTTCCCTTAGTATATTGTGATGTATTCGCTCTGATTTTGGATAGATTCAACACGCGTGGAGACCGATTTGAGCAGCAAGGGCATCGCGGACTAGAGATTTCGCCGGTTCAAGATGAGTAATGCTTGTAAATGATATCCTGAGGGTTTGAAACCCCCGATTTTACAACGTAACGCTATATTGAGGCGTGACACGCATTCTATGTCGAGTGCGGGGTCATTAACTATTGGGGACTGTGACTTGGTCCATCCCGAGTGATATTTCTACTATACTGGTGACTGATACACATACTTTATTGATGATATATGGGCTTGTTGCTATGTTTGGGGCCTTGTGCCGACTTGCAGAATCCTTCGGGGATTGATGTTACTGTTTTAGCATATTTGCAAATCATTTGGTTTCAGTCCAGAGTTTTAAATACTATTTTTGCAAACTCAGCCATATTTCTAAGTTTTGAAAACTCAAACGATATTTTAAATGTTATTTCGGGCTGAGAACTACTGTTTTATAAATGTCCAACGGGCTTATAATATTTTCTGGACTGTGCATGGATCGGGATGCGCGCCGCAGCAGTGACTTGAAATAGTGGTAACAATGACACTATATGATGTGACTTGAAACAGTGTAACAATGTAACAATGACACTGTATGATGTGACTTGAAACAGTGGTAACAATGACATTGTATGATGTGACTTGAAATAGTGGTAACAATGGCACTGTATGATGTAAATTGGTCAGGTAACAATAGCTGACCGGTCAGGTAACAATGACTGACCAAGATATTGCGCTTGGGTTGTAGGAGCCCCTTCGGAGTCTGTACACACCCCCAGTGAGCGCCGTTGATGATAAATAAATATGGATGGCTTGGGCTACACGCCGCAGTGGGTACTGGAGTGTACCATCATATGCATTGCATTGCATTTATGCATTTGTTTATTTATTGTTGTTTGTGATATTTCTGGAAATATTTATCTGTTGTTCTGGTACTATCTGGAACTGCATGGTATGTTTGGTCAGGTATCAATGGCTGACCAGGATTAAGAATATTGCCCGAGGGGCGGGTTTCTGTGCATAGTGACACTGATTGCTGAAATTATTTTGCAACTATTGAAAAGATCATTTTCAAAAGAGGTTTAAAACTGAGCCAAGATATTTCTAAATATTTTCATGGTTTTCACTAATTTTTCTCCGTTTAAAGGTTCTTCTCTGCTTTTATACAGCATGACGATATGTTTTACGTGTTTTCTTATCGCTCAGTTGTTATTTACTTTAATTACTCACTGAGTTGGAGTACTCACTTTACTCCCTACACCTCGTGTGCAGATGCAGGTACTTGATCATTCGGTAGCGGGCTTTGAGTTGACTGAAGATTTGCTAGCATAGTTGAGCCAGGTGACCGCCAGCGTTCGCGGCACCGGATCTTCTCCCTTATTTTCTGTTGTTCATGTTATTTTTAGACTTTGTTCCTATTTCTGGACTTGTAGTACTTTAGTGAACTCTGTAGTAGCTCATGACTAGTGATACCCCGATGTCGGGCTGTGATGGGATGGTTCCCTGTTGTCATCGTTATTTTCCGTGCTTTTGATTATGCTAATCATGTTTTAGCTTTATAAATGTTAAATAACTGTTAAAAGGAAGCGTTTGTTTTGTTGGCTGGCCTTGTCTTCACGAGAGGCGCCATCACGATCAGGTTTGGGATTTGAGTCGTGACGTTTTCTCTATTTCCTTTTTAAAATTCTGTATTTGTCTCTCAACTTATATTCAGTCACAGATACTTTTATGGATTTCTAGGTTTACTTTTACAATTTGTTTGAGCCCAAGTTTAGTTGTCTCGGGTTTACAACAAGAGAAAATAAATTGAAATTTTTGGATTTTTAATTTAGTTCCTTACAATAGATCTTTCTTGAAAAGCACGGTTATGAAAAGTCTTATTTCACTGTTATGGTATTTCGCTTTTCCAGCATTTTCGATGTTGAGTCTTGAAAAGTGCCCATATACCAAAAATTTTGCCTTTTTCTTGAGACCTGGCATAGAGCGGAATTAAGTAGAGGAATGAGGCTTAAGATTCAAAGTCACAATCTTTTATGTACTTGTAAATTTCTTTTTATTCTGTAATATATTTGGTTGTTGCTTCCAAATGTTGATAGAGAAAGTAAGCGGTGTTCAGAATTGGCATTTTGTTTTGAAGTTTATAAGGCTTTTGAGTTTTTTTCTGAATAATAGCAAGTCCAACTAATTAAAATAATTGGATGATTCCCAGTTCAACATTTATTCTCCGCAATATTTCGTTTACAACTTATTTTTTAAAATTTGAAATTAATTGTATGTCAAAATTAAATATATAAATGTCATAAAATTATATATAAAAGAGCCATCACATATGTGAGAATGGTAATAAGAAATATAATAGAGTTTCACATAATCGTGAATTTGGATTACTTCTTGCCTTAGCCTTGGAGCAGTAATTAAGTTGTCTCTGTGTGACCTATAGGTCGTGAGTTCGAGTCATGAAATCAGCCTATCCCGATGATTGGGATGCAGACTTTTCCCAAATCCTACATGAACGCAAAGTGCTTTATGCACCGGATTATTTTTATTTTTTTTCCTTGAACATATCAGTATTATCGGTGAATGTCATCTTGTACAGGAAGCTCTAAAAAGCCCGTGTCTTGTACGTTATGTGTGACTTTCTTCATTGGAATTGGATAACGAGGATGGAATATTTTGATATTTTGGTACAGGAATTGGAGGCATGCATGGAATAAATTATAACGAGCAAATTATTGATCTATTGGATTAAGGGTAGATGCACGATTAACGAAGTGGTATCACGTTCGTCGAAATTTTTTACTACACATAAGCATTAATATTGTGAGGAACAGATAAGTAAGAAAAAATGACATTAATTAACATAAATTGTATCTTGGCATGTTGATTATCTGCCTGACTTTGTTCTAAACGGTCAGAGGTTCTCAACTAGCATTTTTTTCCTTTCAAATATTCTAGAGAGCCTTTGTGGTTTAAAATTGTGATAAAGTAGAATTGAGTTCAGGACTTTTTCTAACTTATTTTGACTTCGCTTACAAAAATTCATGCATGCGCCCCTGTATTGGATCATTCCTCCGTCAACTTGCAAGTAATAATCTCAATTGCTAATATTTTATCTAATTTATAATTTATTGCCATATTGTCTAAATAGACAGTTCATTTTGCAATGACATATGAAGAGTTAAACCTTCTTGTAAAAGCCGAAGAGATTGCACCTATAAGTTTAATAGTTATCTCTTTTTTTCATTAGGATTTGCCTCTCTTTTTAGTTATCTTTCTAATGTATCCCAAGCCTCTCCCTGTAAGTAAGATTACAAGACAATTCTTACCAAATGTCAAAAAGCTTTGTAGTACAGTCTTCCTAATATATATAGATCTAGAATATGATATATGAAGAAAGATGTTGCCATCTGACTTATAATACTGCTATTATATGCTTTCTTACTCTTGCAGACAAGATCCTATATTTGAACAAGATGAATGCGCACAAATTGACCAACATTCCCTGTGAGTTCCCCCATTCTACTACTTTTAGTTTGCTGCGTTCATGAAATTATTTTAGAGGAAACATACTTCTTGCAAATGATGGTAATATTTTTTACTATATCATCATTATTTTAGGAAATCACAACAACAAAGCAATAATAATATCCATCATTTTGATAAATATATGAATTCCTTCTACAGTTTCCTCTTTATTTTTATTTTTTTCTCATTTTAGTTTATTTTCACATCGTATAAATTTTTTTTGGAACTCATGTAGTCTTTATCTAAGACTCATTCAATTAAGCGTGGAGAGCTCCTCGCAGTGATAAGGCTAATGTGAAGAAGGACCTTAGTCACCCGAATAAGATATCAAGCTCAAAGATTTTATTAAAAAATATAAAATTGAAGTAATTTTGAGTAGCACATGGTACGTTGTGACCTATTGATTATCTAATTTTCAGCCAGTAGATAAAAGATGACTCATTATGCAATTCAAATTATTTTTTTTCCATGATGATATATCAAGCTCAAAGATTTTATTAAAAAATATAAAATTGAGTATTTTAAATAGTACGGGGCATATGTGAATATTTTTCTTTAATTTCTCTTACATGAATACGTAACTTTTCAGTCAATAGATTTAAAAAAAAGGACTTATTTGGCAATTCAATTCTCCATTTCAATGATGAAATTTGAACTCTCTAACACATTAGTATATTAAATATATTTTACTTGTAGGTGTATATAATGAAATTGAAGATTTTGTGCATGCTATGTGTGTTGAAATAGAACAAAGGAGGCTTCAATATTTCATAAACGAGCAATCAACCTTGACAACACAGCTATTCCAATTTGCAATTGATACTGTGAAGGTTGAAAGACATAGAGAAGATAAAGTTGGTCAAAGAATGTTGCTTCCAGCATCACCTATTGGAGCAATCAATTTTCATATGTATATGTAATTTTCCACTTTATAACACGATCAATTTTGACTATGTATGACTATTAAAAATTTATAACTATGTTTTAACATTTAGTAAGAAATTTATATAGAATACACGTGCAAGCACGTGCAGAGAGACTAGTAGTTGAGGGAAAATCAATTAATGGATTGTTAGCGTTAAGTGTAGTCTTATAGATTGCAAGATAGATTGAGGTGTGCCATCTACCATTGAATCATCTATGGCTCTCACCCTAATTCTATAACTCAGATTTTTTTGTAAAAAAAATAATAATCTCCATTAATCGTAGTATGCTTTATGCACGCAATTAAAATTATTACAACTACAGGTACGGTTCCCGTGATGTGATTGTGGTAACTAGCTTTAAATTAAATTAAAAATAAGAATGCCTTTAGTTTGCCTTTAAAATGTATAACCCTTTTCTTAAAATAATTTGAGGAGTGCCATACACAAATAAAAATCCTTTAATTTATGGCCCTCATATAAATACAAAATTTGTTTAGAAATGCCTTGAACTTTCGTAGTTTGCTTTAGGCGCGTTAATTGAATAATTGTCATAGCTACGGGTACGGTTCCCGTGACGTAGTCGTGACGCTTAATTACTAAAATCTAGGGGCACATTTATGTGACCCGGCCACAATTTAATCTTTAAAAATTAAGCATGTTGTAGATCGTGGGTACGGTTTCCGTGACACGATTTGCAATATGTAACAATAATTAATTAAAAGTGGTTATATGGGTTAAAAAATGCTCTATATGGTTAAAACATGTAATAAATCAGATAATATACAAATTTTAATAGTTTAAGCGACCGTGCTGGAACCACAGAACTTGGGAATGCCTAATACCTTCTCCCCGGTTAATAGAATTCCTGATCTAAAATTTCTGTTTTGCAGACTTTTAAATAAAGTCGAAATTTCCTCGATTTGGGATTTTAAAATGAACCGGTGACTTGGGACACAAAATAAACTATTCCAAGTGGTGACTGATAAATTAATTAATACCATTTCGATTTATGTCACTTTAATTGGAAAAATTCTCATGTACCTATTTCGGGTAAAAATAAGGTGTGACAGCTCTAGCGACTCTGCTGGGGATCATAACCCAGAACTTTTGTTCAAGGTTTAAGAATAACTGTTATATTTTGGCTTTATTCATTATCTGATTTTTTTTTACATATTTGAGCCTAATGTGCTAAATGCCGCTTTTTACTGCTTTGATATTATTTAAATTGTATATAAACTATTACGAAATCCTTCTCTTCTTATCTTCGGGATGTGCACGCTGGCGTGACTCCTCTTTCTGTTATATAAAGCCGGATGGCCTTTTGGTTCCCGGTATGTAGCCCCCCAGCTCGAGTTGTCCGCTCGGGTACACAAGTCTAGAACAGTATACCCAGGTTTTAAACCTAGAATAACTCATCCTCATGCCGGATCCCTAGTAAGAACGTTTGTTTGCATCATGTGCATTTGACTTTAGGGACTCAATACAGGGATTGGGTCCGTCTAGAACAGGTGGACCCCAGAATCAAAGACCATCGTGATGCATATTTTACGTGCTACTTGTATAATTATTTTCTTCGGTTTTGATGTTGACCGATTGCTAGAATAAGAAGGGAATTGGGAAAAAATAAAATTGAGGTATGAGAGAAATGATTACCCGCCTTCGAAAAATAAAACCAGTGTCTAAAATATGCCGAAACTCTGCCAAAATTTTGAAAAAAAAAAAGAATTTGGTTTCAAAAGTTTCATGTCTTTTCTTTATTTTATTATGTCAAAATTGACTGAACTACACAAGTTTGATTCTCACTGGATGTGGGATATGTAGGCAACCCTCACCGGATCCAACTCCATTTTTGCAAAAATAACCCAAAAAAATAAAATGTTGTTATTCTGTCTTAAATAAAGTTAGGTAATGTCATTCTTGTCTAAATAGCCCAAAATATCCCCAAAAGGACGCCGAAAGGCTGTTTTTGCAAGAATAACCACCTAATGCCCTTTTTCAAAATTTTGGCTACCTAGCAAACACAACCCTAGAATCTTCCTTTTCAAAGTGTTGAAGGGCCGTATTTGCAAAAGTAGCCGTGTTATTTAAATGTTTGCAATGTTTGACCTCTTTTGTATGCTTTGTTTTGAACTAATCGCCTTAATTTAAATGTGCAGAATGAGCACGAGTCAAAACTTTCCAATGAAGGTCATGACCAAGATTCCTTTGGAACTGTATATGTGGTGGGAAGATCTGGGTGAATCAGGACAAGATGTGGTCAACCTTTACTTGGGGGGTCTCACCAGGTTATTGAAGATCAGGCCTAGAGGAGACATAATAAAGGCATTGGTTACATTTTGGGATCCAGCTCACAATGTGTTTCATTTCTTGAATTTTGAATTCACACCCACTTTAGAAGAGATAGCTGGGTATATTGGGAGTACTGAAGCTCTGAGACACAAATACTTGGCCGCTCCAAGAGCTGTCACTCCACATAAGTTTCTAGATTTGCTAAAGATAAGCAGGGGGTCCAATACCCAGATTTGGCATTTGGGTTTTCCACTCTGCGGTTTATATACCAGCGATACGGACACATAGGGAGTTCAACAATCTAGAAAGAAAAATCTACAGCAAGGGCAATTGACTAAAATGGGAAGAACATAGATGTTTCGCTTTCATGGTGGTATTTTTGGGTATTTTAGTATTCCCTAGGAAGGACAGGAATATCGATGTACGGATAGCCAGGGTCGTCAACACTTTGCTTACTCAGGCCAAAAGCACCCTTGCACACATGATAATGTCTGAAATATTCCGAGCCTTCGCAGCCTGCAAAGACGGAGCAGATTTTTTGAAGGGTGCAACATGTTGCTACAAATATGGATGATTGAGCATCTATGTCATCTTCCTCAGTACATGAACTATGGGTCGAAAGGAGAAAGTTGTATAGAAGAATTTTATACAAGGGTCGATGGGTTCAACATGCCAGAAGGGGTCGCAGAAGAGATATTTTGCCTCCGCTCTGTCACTGTAAATCAAATAGAATGGACGTTGGGTTGACTTCCTGCTGATGAAATCATATACATGCCAGCCACCGGTCCCCATTTCCTTCTAATGGGTCTCAGAAGTATCCAGTCTTATTCCCCATACTGAGTTTTGAGATAGCTCGGGAGATGTCAAATGGTGCCCAAGGATGAAAACCTTAGACTTCATGTGGTCAAGATCCGTTCTGATAGCCAGTTTCACGAAACAATGGTTCTCCAAATTTGGAGTGAGTGTCAATATCTGATATCAAATACCCGAGTATGTGATCTATCCAGAGGTGAAGTCTCACCAGGTTACCTCGCATGGTACAAAAGGAAAGTTGAGTTTGGAAGGCCACCTAAAAGACCCTACCTCCAAGAGTTTGTCGAAGCATCACAAGAACAATGGGAATGGTTGACAAAAGAAAATGAATATCAGGCCAGCATAAGCAGGTTATAAGGTTCGATCAGAGACCTTAGGTTCGATAGTGATGTGCAAGCTGCTGCGGATGAGGGTAAGAAGAAAAAATTAGTCCAAGAAAATGAAGCCCTCCAGGCCCAAATCCAAAAGATTAAGATAGTTGCTGAGAATCCAGAAAGAAGCCGAGCAGATAAAAAACTCATTAATGGCCTTAGGAAGAAAATATGTGAATACGGGGATGATCTAGAAAAATCTGAAGGCAGTTTGGTAAGAGCTAGAGCACAGTTGGCAAAGAACGCCGAGGGGCGGGTAGAGTTTGTTTGACGACTAAAAGGGAAATATGATGGAGAAGTCACAAACCTGAAGAAAAAACTGACTACCCTCGAAAATGAGATGGCTAAACAAGCCAAAAGCTTCAAAGCCGAGAGAGAACATTGCTACACTTTGATGGCACAGCTAGAGGGAGACCTACAACATTTTCAAGAACAGAATCATACATCCACCCAGGCCTTAGAGGCTAGATCTCAGCAGATTGGGCGTTTTTGCAAAAAAAAGGCATCATCAGGGAAAGGATTAGAAGAATCGCCGACTACATTGTGATGAAATGCAATGAGTGTGAGGACATGACCAGGTCCATATTCTTTGCCACATTAATGATATTTGTCCGCCAAATAACGGAGGATCTCTATCATCTCCAGGATGACATGGTGCGTAGGCTCGCAGCAAGACCAGTTGATATTCCTAGGAAAGGATTGGAGGCACTGATGTACTCTTGATTGTGTTTTCTTTTTCGAATCTGTATTTTCATTCCCTAAAGTCTATTTCGAGTATGTTTTAGTTTACAATTCTCAAGTATGTAGGATCGAGTATTTGTAATAGAGAAAAATTAGAAGTTTTAATGAAAAATTGAAAAACCCAAAAATATTTTATTTTATTTATTTCTTGAATTACGTGATGATCTGATTCAGGAGGCATCATGATATGTAGGAAGTCCTCACCGGATTCGGTCATTTTTTTTAAATAACTCAAATAAAAAAAAAGAGAGCCAAAGAAAAACCAGAAGAAAAGAGAGAGATAAACAAGAAAAAGAAAAACAGGAATAAGAGAAAAACATTGAAAAGCAAAGGTGAAAAGAAAAGAGGAAATTTGGGAGATAAACAAAAGCCGCGATGAAACACACAACCATTGCAAAACATATAGAAAACACATTTAACTGTATAGGTGCATCACACCCCAAAGTGCGATTCCCTATGTGTTAATTGTCTCATACTAACCGGTTTGTTGTGTTTACTATTGAGTAGATTCTATATTAAGGTGGTTTGTTTTGTGGTAATCTAGCTTCACATCCTTACTTCTTAAGATTAAAAGGAAGTGTTGAAATGTCGTTAGAAAGTCATCGTCGGAAAGTCATCTGCCAACAGTTCCTATTCCAGAGGACAGCTCGATCCTGGCCATCCCAACTTCAAAGTCAGTGACTGCTGAGGAAAATAGGGTTCTGCGTCTCCGTATGTTGGAAATGTGGGATGCCTGGTCCAATGGTAGAGAGCCACTGAGTGCGATACCTAGTTTTCCTGAGATACTTCCTAGAGCAAGTGGAAATTCCGATGTCCCAATAAGTTACCCGAATACCCTGCTTGGATACCCCATCATCTGAGCTCACTTCATCGGAACACCTTTTGGGGTTCACCCCCAGGTGATTTCGGGAGTGGCTTCCAACATATTCACCACACCGCCAACTTCGGCTACGGCGCAACCCACTTTGCCCAGGCCTAGCTTTGATCCATCATCCTTCACTTTTCATGTACCATATTTTCCACCAGAACCTACCCATTTTACCACTAATTGTTACCCTCAATAACCCCGGTACGACTTTACCACGTGATAGGAGAAGGCTACAAAGAACCCCGAGCAGGAGAAAATCACTCGGAAAATAAAGAGAATGGAACAGAGCCTTAAGCATATACAAGGCTTGAGCGGACAAAAGAGCGCATCCTACGATGATATATGTATGTTCCCACATGTGCATTTTCCCTTGGGTTTCAAGACCCTAAAGTTTGAAAAGTATGACGGGCACGGGGATCCCAAAGCCCACCTCAAGAGGTACTACAATCAACTGAGAGGAGCAGGTGGAAAAGAGGAGCTCCTCATGGATTATTTTGGACAGATTCTAGTGGGCATTGCTTCCGAGTGGTACATGGATCAGGACATATCTCGTTGGCCCATTTGGGATGATCTGGCTTGAGATTTTGTCAGGCAACTTCAGTATAACATAGAAATATCCCCCGACAGAAATTTTCTATGGAACCTCAAGAAGAAGTCATCGAAAAGTTTCCGAGAATATGCTGTTAATTGCACGAACAAGCGGCCAGGGTCAAGCCCCCGATGGATAAAACAGAAATGGTGAGTGTTTTTCTTTAAGTCCAAGAGGCTGACTACTTTTAGAATATGATGTCTGCAATGGGGAAACCGTTTGCTGAGGCCATCAAGATTGGTGAGATGGTCGAGAATGGTCTGAAAACTGGGCGCATATTTGTCACACCTCCTTTTCACTATAGTTTTTTCCAACTTAAAGTGACAATCAAAATGGGATTTATTTATTTAAACATTCAGAGTCGCCACTTGGGATGATTTCATGGTGTCCCAAGTACCCGTTCAAATCTTGAATCGAGGAAAAAATTGACTCTGTTTTATAGTCCACGAAAATAGAAATCCAGACAAGGAATTATGTTAACCCGGGAGAAGGTGTTAGGCATTTCCGAGTTCCGTGGTTCTAGCACGGTCGCTCAACTGTTACAATTGGCCTAATTATCTGATTTTACTATATGTTTTAGCCTATGGTGAAATTTTAAATTTTTGAGCCGCTTTTATTGAATTATTATTTTTTAGGAAGATTTCAATGTTATTAAAAACATGTCTTGAACTGCGTCACATAAATGCACCCACGGTCTTCGAATTTTTTCTAATATTGTTGAGATTTGAATTTGGGTTACATAAATGCGCACCCGGGTTTAGAAAGGTAAATTATTAAAATAACGCGCCTAAAGTAACCACGCATTTGCATCTTTGTGAGAGCCATGGAAAATCAACTATATGACACGCCTCGAATTCTTAGGATTCAAATGTTAATTGAGCAAGGGCCATGCATTAGAAATCATTTAGAGATGAAGTGTATATCAACTAATGGATTTTGTTTTTACAACAATTCGATGCTTGAATTTCTTTTTTTTTTAATACTTGGAGTAGATCTTCTTTAGCTCAATGTTAGTGCTCGATTCGGGGAATTAAAACATCAATTCAAGAAAAGGTTCTCACACTCTTTTTTATACTAATTCATTATCAGTTATTCCTTAGCAAACATTGCCCTTTTTTGTGAATAGAATTGCCCTTTTCTTATATCTACCCACACTTATGCCATTAAATTAAAAGAGAGCCCCACCAAACTATGATTAATAGAAATTGAACATGCATCTACTAATAATTAGAGGAACAATTAAAACAATTTGTAACCATGGATCAAAAGCAAACCAACAACAGAGTAAAGCATCATGTGGCCGAATTTATTTTAGCAATCAACTAACAAAAGAAAACACATGCCTTTTAAATTATTCAACCCATGATTTAATAACCAAAGTTAACTGACAATTCTAGATTAATTTGAGCACAAGATTATTGAAGCTATTTAAGCATGAACACCTACTTAAGATCAAGAGATATGATAGAATAAATAAAAATTTACAGAGAGAAGCATATGAACAGGAAGCATCATAAACCCATTTGCATATAATATTGAACCAACAACAATTTAGGGATGGACATTTCAATTGAAGGATTTCTAACCTTTTGCTGCATACAACGGAAAGAAACCCAAATGAGGTGCTGATTGAAACCTCAGACCGGTAACCACGGACAGAACCAGAGACGAACAACGACTAACCATGACCTCGACGCTCACTGTAAAGCTCAAACTAAATCAGAAAATAGACCCGGCTAACTCCATGACAATAGCTCCTAATCTGGAGTTGTTTCTTAGCTGATGGAAGTGACGAGATCAGTTGTTGTTGCGTGCGTTCAAGAGTGAAGAAGCAGCAGCGACTCCTCACTTTTTATGTGTATGTGCGTCGTGGTGTATGTGTGTGTGTGTGTCTGAAGATCTATTCAGTTGTGGGAAATGGGGTCATTTGGCGTGAAGTGAAGGAGTCGAAGCGATGGCTTTGGCTTGGTTGCTGAAGAAAAAGAATGAAAATGGGGGAGCCGTAAGTGTCAAAGAAGACGACGTAAGAAGGGGGTCTCCTTTCTAATTTTGTGGCGCTCAGCCTTTTTTGGAGTTTTTCCTAGGCGTTCTTTTTCTTTTTGTTTTTCAACTTATTGTAGGCATTAATTTTATGTAGGTCTAGGGTCTAATGTGTATTTTTTTTGTATTTTGCCAATTAGTCTCTAGGTCTTTTTGTGTTAAGTCCTTAGAGTGTTTTTATTTATTTTTTGTTCCAGAGAAGAGTCTAGAAGGGTCCCAAGGATTAGCTTAATGGGTATTGGATATTGAGCTTAAGGAATGGAATAGAAACTTGGGCCTTTATAACTAGGTATATTTAAAATTAGCTTAATTAACTAAAAGTATTAACAAAAATATTAATTATCTCTACTTAAGTAAAAATAATCATTAAAATAAGACTGACCATTAAAACAAAAATATTTTTTTGGTATTTTTCAAGATTAAAAATGACTACAAAACATTGATGAACCTATTTTTTGTAATTTTTGTTTTCTTGTAATAATATAAAAGAAAAAGAGTAAAAATAAGTTGAAAGAGCTATATTAGACCTAAATTAAATATTTACGTGCTAAAATATGAAAAATCCTTGGGAGGGTCAAAAATCACATGTCTACAGTTGCCCCTCTTTGACTGGAAACACAAAGAGTTTTCAGAAAAAGAACGACTAGATAGGTTTTTTGACCCGACCCTTATTTGGGAGAGACTAAAACTAAGAAAATGTGAATGTGACTGAGCCCTGGTATCTGAGCTGCCTACATATCCTTGGTTATAAAGGAATCAGGCCACGTGTAGTTCAAAGGTGAGTGAGGCGATGGAGTATGCCAAGGTGGAGAGCCGGTCGAGGTGCCGTTCCGCTGAGGTTCTGGTCCGCGATCCTGATGTTACATCAAAAATCAAAACATGAAAAAGACTAGCTAAGCCTGTCACTATGAGTTACAAGACTCCTATCTATAAGTCTTCTGAAGTTTGATCTTGAGTCTTGAATGATTTTTTCATGCCGACTTTGGATTTGAACCTTAACGCTTGCTAGTTGCAGGTGCTAGCTCGTTCATCTTCAGCTTTTCAGATCAAAACCAGGCACACCATGCTTGTGATTTCAGCCATGTCTTGAGCAATTCACATCTTTCATCAACTTATGCATTTGGATTCACTTTTTGCCTTTTTTTAATTCTGGATTGTGACTAATTTCTGTTGATTACCTCGGACTGTTGACTCGCATTCTTGCCACGAGCTTCTTTTGTTGCCGACTTGAAGTGCATTCTGAAGTGAATTCCCTTATTCTCCAGGTAGCGCCTGATTGCCAATACTTGAACTGTCTTACTTCGAAACTTGGATTGCCTTCCCTTAAATCTATGCTATCTTTCTTTGAAACTTGAATTGCCTTCCCTTTGTTCTCTAGGTGGATGCCTGATTGTCGAACTTGAGCCGTCTTCCTTTGAACATTGCTGCTTTATTCTTCAGGTGGGCTCCTGATTACCAACACTTGAATTGCTAATTTGTTCTTCAGGTAGGCTCCTGATTACCAACACTTGAATTGCTGCGTTGCTCCTCAAGTGGGTTCCTGATTACCGACACTTGAATTGCTTTGTTCTCCAAGTGAGCTCCTGATTACCGATGCTTGAATTGCTTTGTTCTCTAGGTGGGCTCCTGTTTACCGATGCTTGAATTGCTCTTTTCTCCAGGTGGGCTCCTGATTACCGATGCTTAAATTGCTTTGTCCTTCATGTAGGCACCTGATTACCGACGCTTGATTTGCTTTGTTCTCCAGGTGGGCTCCTGATTACCAATGCTTGATCTGCTTTGTTCTCCAGGTGGGCTCCTGATTACCAATGATTGATCTGCTTTGTTCTCCAGTGGGCTCCTACTTACCGATGCTTGATCTGCTTTGTTCTCCAGGTGGGCTCCGGATTACTGATGCTTGATCTGCTTTGGTCTCCAGGTGAGCTCCTGATTACTGATACTTGATCTGCTTTGTTCTCCACGTGGACTCCTGATTACCGAAGCTTGAATTGCTTTGTTCTCCAGGTGGGCTCCTGATTACCGATGCTTGAGTTGCTTTATTCTCCAAGTGGGCTCCTGATTACCGATGCTTGAATTATTGCTTTGTTCTCCAGGTGAGCTCTTGATTACAGGCGCTTGAGTTGCTTTGTTCTCCAGGTGGGCTTCTGATTACCGACGCTTGACTTGTTACTTATCCTTACAACTAGTGTTGTTCTCCCTTGCTCTCCTGATGGGTTCCTGACTTCAACAAAAATAGATAAAACAAAGAAAATTTTCTGCCCCAGTTTGGTAGTTAGGCACATCTGTAAGTGTTAATTGAATCATGTTACCACATATCTCTAAGAATTTAAAAGCTAGATTCCAATGATAGTTTTAAAGTTAAACTATATTTTCTAAAGGTATGACTTATGCTAAATCTTGGTATCCAAACAAGTTTAAAACTATATCCCATTATCTAAGAAGGTCCTGAAAACTCCTAATTTAATCCTATCTAGAGCATGAAAACTTTGAAGACAACTTATATTACTTTGGGGTACGTTTATGCTAGATTTTGCTACTCATGGTTGTTTTTAATTTTAAACTAGGTCCCATTTTCCAGGAGGGTCCTGACAATTTACGATCAAACCTGTCTGGTTCTTGATTTTCCTTACGGAGGGTTTCTCCGAAATAAATGAAATTTTCTGCAACTCTTTCAAATCAAAGAAAAATCTTGTCAATTTTAAAAATATGGTTGTTGGTTTGTGTCCTTGACTTTGAGGGCGATTGCTCCTTCACTTCCCATGATAGCTTTGATTTCCACTCACAGACCTTTCTTGTTTATTGACTAACCACTTTCTCTGTCAGCCTTATTATGAAAAAAACCTCTGATCCGTTCAAACCCAATACCATTCATCTGTTGCATTATGTTCTTGCATTGACAGGTACTGAACCTTTGTGTTTCTCATGAATCTCAAAGCACGTTAATTGCCATCCCTTCAGTACACATGCTGTTCTTTACTGACTTAAAACACCGGCCTTGGCCTTGAGGTCTATTGCTCCTTCACTTGCCATAATAACTTCAATTTCTGCTTAGAAGACCTTGCTTGTGACTGGTTAACCACTTTCTTTGTCAATCTTATCATAGAAAATACCTTTGATCCGTTCACCTAACACCGTCCATCTGCTGCATTGTCCATGGATTGATATATACCGGACCTTCGTATTTCACATGGATCTTAAAGCATGCTGATTGTTACCAACTCAGTGCGCTTGTTGTTCTTTCCTGACTTATGACACTTTAATGTGCTAACCAGATCCCGTTTTGTGCAATTGGAAAACTGGTGGTAAATTTTGAAGTCATTTCTCACTTGTTCTGACCAAATAGACTCAGGAAGAGGAAGTAAACAAGCCAAAAGGAACAGAGTAAAGGACAATGGAAAGAGATGATTCGTAACAAGAAAACTACAAAGAAGAAACTTATCAGATGGGGAACCCAACTCTAATAACCATGACACACACCTTTGGATTAAGTGGCTTGATATGTCAAGCAAGTCTAATGTTCGACTCTTGTTGTAACTCTAAACCGTGAAACTGGGCTCCCATGCTCCGATTATCCAATCTGATTCACAATCCTTATTCGACTTGTAGTGACCGAAGGGTTTTCACCATCAAGCCTCTCGTATTTTGTTCTTTTTCTCAACTCACCATCGCCTTATGGTGCCTGTGAAGGTTTTCACCAATAAGATCCTCTCATTTTGTTCTTTTCTTTTTATTTCCTCTGATTCTACAGATGGAAAGACATTAACCATAGTTAAAATATCATGTGCTCCTGGCATGGCTAACTCGGCACTCTTAAAGATCATCTGGGAGGTCTTTTTTGGACTGTACTTGTCACAACCCCAGTTCGCCCTCCATGAACATGTCGTGATGGCACCTAGTCCCTACGACTAGGTAAGCCTAACTATGCAGAATATAAACTAAATTGCAGAAGAAATTTAATAAAACTGAACTGGTGAACTAAATAAGTGTTCAAGGTGCCGCCTGGCACACACACTAACAATTCTCATAGCTAAATAAAAGTTCCCAAAACCCGGGATCTCACAAATCACAAGCTAAGGGATACATAAGAGGCTCTGATTCAAGAATGTCTATACAAAGAGAGATACTGAAAGAACTATACTTATTTCAGAAAACTGGAAAGGGACTCCTCGGTCTGCGGACGTAGCAGATATGCCTCGAAGTCTCCACCGATACGCCTCCTTCCAAGGCTGACAGAACTGAATGAGAGTACCTGAATCTGCACAACAAAAAGTGTGCAGAAGAGTAGCATGAGCACACCACGGCGGTGCCCAGTAAGTATCAAGACTAACCTCGGTGGAGTAGTGACGAGGAACAGCCAAGACACCTACCGGTCAATAAACAGTATAATAGAAATAATAGAGATGATATGTAAATATGTACAGACTGCGCGGATTACTAAAAATGCAACAAATCACAATAAGTAACAACGAGAATACAATAAATGATGATATAAAAATGATGGTAGAAATTACAATCCAATCCTGAAGTCACAACACAACAAGGGCAAACAAGTCACTAACTCATTATTCTGCAATGATACTTACATAAGATCTTTCCAACTCTTTCCACAAGTCTACCACAAACTCTCAGACCAGCCACAACTCATGAAAACCCAGCATCTGAGATCTAACACCTGTCATCTTGTGCCCCATCAATAACCCGGTCATGCTGACAACTAACTAGTCAACTAGGGTCACTCTCTCATATATAATGGCTAAACGAGGGCATATCCCCACCCCTAGCCAAATCAGGAGGGATTCATCTCTAATAGCAGAGTCCAACTACGTGTATGCTTGTGCAAGTGTATCTAACAAGAATCCTAATAATTAATAAGTATAAGAAATGGAACGACCAGCACCCGATTTATTCACACCCGGATAGAATCAATAAAAATATCTGTTCAAAACACAATGAGTTTAATGGGGATCTCCTGGGAATCGAACCCGTAGTCCATCATATAAATATCTGGAGAATCTTCCGGGAATTGAACCCGCAATCACAATAGTAAACAAAATATGAAAATGCCTCCACGGGCCTTCACAATTCATTACAATCCGCCCCTGACATAGCCCACCTTGTTTTGCCACGTGTGCAACCAATAATAATGTAGTAAGCACCACCTTATTTCTCCACACGTGCATCACAATATTCCCACCTTATTCCGCCACATGCGCAATCCACAGATAAACATATAACATATCCCGCCTTATTACGCCGCATGTGCAACAATATCAATAGCAACAATAACACGGCAAAGACCTCGTGCAACTCTCCAACAACAACCGCACGGCAGAGACCTCGTGCATCACAATACCAACAGTCGCACGGCAGAAACCTCGTGCATCACAGTATCAACCACCGCACAATAAATGAAAATATTTATATACCGGAACAAAACAAGGGAATAAACAATAGAAACAATAACATCCCGGCAAGGGAATCAACAACAGAAACAATAACGTCCCGGCAAGAGAATCAACAATACCTAATAAGGTCACGAAAACACCAAGGAAAAATACAATAACCTCAACGACAAGACAAGACATAATAGGTGTATAATAACTACACCGTTACCACCACAGTTGGACATGTAATATATTTGCACGAAGTTACAGATGAACTTACAATCAAGGAGTAACCAAACAGTAAGGAAGTTAACCTGAATCAAATAATTAAAATTTAAGGAAATATCATTAAATCATAAGATATCTGTCTTCTTTCCAATTAAGACCAATTAATTACTTGAAATACAACATTTATGATTTCCAATTAAAGGTGAGTAGTTAGGACGAGTAATATGACTATAGAAGGGTAATTGTCTTCAGTTAAACACGCAAAAGTCCATTAAACAGCAAGAATAAATCAAGAAGGGCAAACCAATATCAAGTAAGACATGTAGAGGTGAATTTAATAACAGGGAACTCAGTCGTATCAATATCATCTTCATACTCGGTGATTTCACAAGTCTAAGAGCCAAAAAGGGACAATTTACCACAAATAAATCCGAGCACGCACTCGTCACCTCGCATACATGGACTACAATCAACAGAGAAAGACTCAAATCCTAAGGGGAAGTCCCCCACACAAGGTTAGACAAGATACTTACCTCGAACCGGTACAAAATCACTATGAAACGGTGCCCTTTTCCATGAGTATCTGACTCCGAGTGGCCCAAATCTATTCAAACCAATTACATATTGTAAATAACATCGCAAGTAACAAATTCCACTATTAAAATTAAAGCTAAGGCGCAAAAATAGGTAAAATAACCTAAATTCCCCTCAGGCCAACGTCTCAGAATCGAATAATATTAACATTTTCAGAAATCTCGTACTCTCACGAGTCTAACCTTATAAAAATCTCCCAAATCGGAGGTCAAATACCCCTTCAAATCTTCACAATTAGGTCTAAGAACTTTACCCCAATTTTCATTCAAAAATCCGAAATTAAAGGTTGAATTCACGATTAGATTAGTGGGTTTTAGTCATAGAGGAGTAAGGAATCGTTACCCAATCGTTGCCTCTGAAAAGCCCCCGAAAAATCTCTCAAATCCGAGCTCTCTGGCTTGAGTTTTTTGTTAAAAATGGAAGAAACCTCGTTTTTAAATGTTTATATCTGCCCAGGGATTTTATTCAATGCGATCGCATGAAAAGGTATGCGATCGCATAGAAGGAAATTTTTGAATGCCCAAAATTAGTACTATGCGAATGCAGCCTAATGCCTGCAATCGCAGAAGAGGATCAGGTGAAGCTATGCGATCGCTTACCTGGCCATGCGATTGCATAGAATAGTTTTGGCCCTGAGGGCCAGCTCCTAAACTCTACTATGCGAACGCGGTAGAAGGAATGCAAACGCAGAGAAAGGGGAAACAGAACTATGCGATCGCATACAAGTCTTTGCGATCGCATAGTTTGGCTAGACATGCCTCAGCGTTGGTTTCTACTGTTCGCGAGAAGGTTCGCCGGTTCATTGAGGGGCTTATTCCTAGTATCAGGTCTAGCATGGCCCGTGAGTTGGAGATGGATATTCCATATCAGCAGGTGGTGAACATTGCTAGGAGGATAGAGGGTATGCATGCTAGAGAGAGAGGGTAGGCAGGATCAGGAGAGAGAGTGCAGACGAGATCAAGAGGGAGAGTTTGAGGAGGCGAGGAGTCCTCGTAGACCGAGGAAATATATAGGTCCTTATTTTGGAGGCAGGGTGCGTCATGGTAGAGGTTTTGCTGGCCAGCCAGTTCAGTTCGCATTTCAGACTCTGCATGGTAACTCAGGTGATCATGGGTCTCGGAGTACCCATACCGCATAGTTCCCACCGCCCCATCAGTAGAGAGGGTGTTTTGAGTGTGGAGATACTAGCCACATGGTAAGAGATTGTCCCAGACTTCGGACCGGTGTCTCCCAGCGAGGTATTCAGGCAGGTAGAGGGCGCCCAAGAGGGGGAGGTCCGGCTCGTTGATGTGTTCCATATGGTAGGCTTGAGGCCGGTGCGCCAGTTGAATAACATTCAGGTACGGATTTGGTTTATTGTTGAGNTTTCTAGCTGTTGTCGAGAGCTACGAGGCTAGTAGTAAATTCCTGTTGTTTGTTTTGGTAGGTTTGATGTCACTTTTGAGTATTTTTGCTTACGAGCTGTGATTTTCTATGCTCCACCGGTGTGGGAGTCAGGGTGTGTTGTAAATTATAGACATGGTTGATCCAGTGAGAGTTTCTAGATGGGCTATTATGAGCCCTACTTGTGATTCAGCGATTGAGGGTGGGACCCTCGTGACTTCAGGTGTTTTGATATGTGAGACCGGGCTGTGTGCTGCGGTGAGAGAAATATCAGTATAAGATCCTTGTGAGTCTTTTATATGCTTTCATTCTTTCTTGATAGATTTTTTGTTGATTTGTGTTTTAGAAGAATTTGTGCTAGTTTGATTTGCTTGTTAGTTCCCTTATGTGTTTCCTTTCTTATACTCAATCATTTCCGTTCTATGCTTTTTGAGTTTAGCTTATGGGGTGTGTACCCATTGGTGTTGGCTGAGAATTGGTTAATCGGGTGTTCTGTCATGTGGTTTTCGTGGTTATTATATCATCACCAGTGTTGTGGAGGTTTGAAAGGAGTTCCTATCGGATATGAGGCTTATGGCCGGTATGGATTCGATCTCAGGCAGGTATTGCTACCAGAAATGTAATTGTGGGCCTATATGTGAGGAGTCATGTTGTGTAGTTGTACTGTGTGTGTGTTGACTTGTATTGAAATGGTTGGTTGAGACTGATATCGGACATGGATTTAGGATCGGGTCTTTTGGAAATGGATGGAAGGTGAGAATTATGGCTTCATGGCTTACTGGTATTGCTAGGAAGGTTAAATTTCAGTTGAGATGGTGTCGTCATGCTTATGTGGATTGGGGTGACGTGGGATCACCCGCGGGTGTATGTGGGAAGTGTGCACTAAGTGACTTGAAGACCTCAGGTATGTTCTCTATGCTCGTTCGAGGACGAACGAATGTTTAAGTGTGGGAGGATGTAACGACCCGGCCGGTCGTTTTTGAAAATTATGCCCCGATCCCCCATTAACTACTTTCCCTAAGTTCATTTCTGCTATTTTGGTTTGTCGGGACGTTCGGTATTAAGATTCGGAGTATTTTGGGACACTTAGTCCCTAAATGAGAGTTTAAGAGTTGAAAAATAGCCGTATTCGGAACAATGTGAAGACGGCCTCGGAATGGAAATCTGATGGTTTCGTTAACTCCGTTAGGTGATTTTGGGGTTGGGAGCGTGTTCGGAATGTTTTTTGGAGGTCCATAGCTCATTTATGCTTGAAATGCCGAAGTTTGAATTTTTGAAGTTTCTAGTCCGATAGTGAGTTTTTGATCTGAGGGTTGGATTTGAATTCTAGAAGTTATTGTAGCTCCGTCATGTCAATTGGGACGTGCGTGCAAAATTTCAAGTCAATCGGACGTGTTTTGGTTAGGTTTTTGATCGAAAGCGAGTTTGGTTGGAATTTGAAGTTCTTAGGTTCAAATCATTGATTAATTCGAGTTTCCGGTGTTGTTTTAGGTGGTTTAAGGATTGGTACAAGTTTGAATGATGTTATGGGATATGTCCGTAGGTTTGGTTGAGGTCCTGGGGGCCTCGGGTGTGTTTCGGATGCTCAACAGGGCAATTTTGGGACTTAGAGTATTGCATAAAAATCCACTCAACTGTTGCAGACATTTCCTCTCTGTGATCGCAGCCTTACCCATGCGATCCCATAGTACACTTTCAGAGTGGGGCTTTTTCCTTCAAAGACATGTTACCTTGGTCTCCCATCCCTTGCTTGTTCTTTAAGGATTGTTCTATGCCTTTCAGCTTCCTAGATATCTCATATCGCCCTTTTCTTCCTCTGAAGCTTTCATTTTCAACATGAGGCTCATCCCGCGGGCTCTGCTTGTATGAGTTGGGAACCTTATGGGCAACCTCTAAGGGGTAATATTGGGCATCGTAAGCTTTGAGTGGGTATTCATTGTTGGGGATAGTGGATATGATAGGAGGGCAATTTTGGGGCAATTTAATTGGAGGACGAGTGATGGAGCTATTAGGGTGGTTGGAAAAACCATGATAAGCGGGTGGATCTGGAGAGTATGGGGGATCATCTAGCACTCTGTCCGAATTTTGGGTAAGGGCAGAATCTAGGAAGCTAGGTGGTGGCGGGGGTGGTGCCTTTCCAGTCATCTAGGCCTGATATATGTCCGCCATGTATTTACTTAACATCCTTACCTCATCAGCCAAACCAGTGTCCTGTTCAACCAACTGCTTTCGGGCACCGGTATCAACCAACCCAATTATGTTGTTGTCTACCATTGCCTTTTGACTTTATGTTGTGGAGAGGAGTTAATACTTTGAGAACCACAAACCAACCACCTTTTTGCTATGAAAATATCAAAAGGAACAAAATGTGGTCATCCCGTTAGTGTTAGGGCATTTAAAAGCAAAAAATCGCATTGCGTGCAATGGACCTAGCAACAATTAATGGTTCTAGAATGACTTCGAGGGTAATAAGGTCACTTGACATCATCCTAATTTGTCCATTTGAATCTCCTCTTTTCTTTTCTTTTCCAGCACTTCCTGGCTTGCTCATTTTTCTTCATTTGTATTAATTATCGCTCTTTTCTTTCCTCTCATTTCTCACATCCCATAATTTCATCATCTTTTTCTTCTTTTCTTTCTTTTTTTTCTTTTTTCTTTTTTTCTTTTTTTCTTTTCTTTTCTTTTTAATTTAATAATAAAAAAATAAATTGATCGAACCCTATGTACGTTATCTACGTATCATGATGCCGCAGGAATAGCGGAAACAAACTGATGTTCTCTTTTTCTTTTTCTTTTTCTTTTTCTACCTTTATGACTACTCTGATGAGAAAACAGAAATAAAAGAAGAAAATCTTTTCTTTTTGAATTTTGTAGACTCAATGTTCTATAACCTATCATAAACTCAAGTTTAACGAGCATATATTTTTTTTCTTTTTTTTCTTTTTGAAAGAAACACTCTATGGGAAATTATTAAGAAAAAAAATCCTATAAGAGAAAAATATTTTTTGATTCGTTTTTTTTAAAGGAAGTCCAAACAATAAATTAAAGAAAAATATTTTGAATTTTATTTGATAACCCTGAAGAAAGACTTCGAAACGAGAAATGAACAAAATAAAAAAAATATTTTTGGATTTTGATTTTTGATTACCTAAGAAAGAAACTTTAAAGATAAAGATAAAGTATTTTTTTTCTTCTATGTATAATATCCTAAAATTCTTAGGAAATAAAAGAATATTTTTTTTATTTTTCATTAATTTTCCAGAGAAGAACCTCAAAATAAAATCTTTTTTCTTTTTGGAGTTTTAAGATTAATACCTTAAAGAAAACTTTTAAAAAGGTACTAAAGAAAATTCTCTTTTTTTTTTATTTTTATTCCTAATATACTAAAGGAAATATAAAAGCAAAAATTTTCTATTTGGAGTCCTAGAAATTAATTTCCTAAGGAGAAACACCTCAAAAGTTTTTTTTTTTAATTCTAGAATTGGTATTCTAAATAAAACTTCCAAAGGAAATAAAAAACGCAAAATCTTTTTTTTTTGAATTTTTGATTTATAACACACTTTATTTTTCAATACAAAAACAGCAAATACAATAACAAAAGGCTCGACATTACTGTACAAAACTAGAAGGCAAGACAACGTAAAAAGAAAAACAGATTCAAAACATAAAAAGAAAAATCTCCTTAAGCAACTCTTGAATGATCCTGATTGGATTGTCTCGGGGTGTCTGTCATGCTCAAACTCCGGTTAGTAGATCCACACTTGTATGATTAAACTTTAAACCAACACTATTAGACAACAACACTCCCTACTAGACACATGCAAGACATGATTGTGATTATTTTTCTAAAATTAACCTATGTGGCTAAAAATGCAAGATTTGACTAAGACCCCGCGAAGCCAAGAACCTAAGATTTACTAGGAAGACCGGACCCTATGTGGGTTGCCTACGTATCACGCCCCAAAAGAGGAGAATCAAGTATGTGTAGTTCGGGGGATTGGATACGGGCAAGAATTAAAAAAAAAACAACTAATTTAGAGAAAATATATTTTTTGTCTTTTCCTTGAAAATGATGAAATATGCAAAATCTTTTTGGATTTTTTTTTACTTTTTTTTATTTTTGATTTTTGAAAAATGATAAAAAAGTGCAAAATCTTTTTAAATTTTTCAATTTTTTTGTCTTATTCTTAATAAAAACGTAAAAAAAAAAAAATATAACTAGGCCCTACTTGCTTTATTTTCACACTTCACTCTCTCTTTTGTTTCTCTCTTTTTTCTTTTTTTATTTGCCCTCAACTATCATCGGTCCGCCAAATGACCCCTTTACCTTTGGAGAAATGCAACATATAGCATATAGGATGCATCAAGATGGTCTGTTATTTTGGGTACACCTGTCCTAAACGGACCCAACCCCTGTGTTGAGTCCCCAAAGTCAAATGCACATGATGCAAACAAGTGTTCCTACTAGGGATCCGGCATAAGGCTGTGTTATTCTAAGTTCAAATCTTGGGTATATTGTTCTAGACTTGTGTACCCGAGCGGACAACTCGAGCCAAGGAGAGGGCAACGTACCGGGAACCAAAAGGCCATCCGGCTTTGTAACTTGTCCGAGCCTCTTTCTTATTTCAAGGTATGACACTAAAAGAATAGGAAGTCACGCTAGCGTGCACATCCCCGAAGATGAGAAGAGAAGGGTTTCGTAGCAATTTATATACAGTTCAGATAATATCAAAGCGGTAAAAGTAACATTTAGCAAATTAGGCCCAAACAAGTAATAAAATCAGATAATAGATAAAGCCAAACATAACAATTCATCTAAGCTCGAATTCTGAACCCTGAACAAGAGATTCTGGGTTCTTGTCCCCAGAGAGTCGCCAGAGCTGTCACACCTCCTTTTTACTACCCCCGAGGGGATATAAGGGAGTTTTTTCCAACTTAAAGTGACAATTGAAACGGGATTTATTTATTTAACGATTCAAAGTCGCCACTTGGGATGATTTCATGGTATCCCAAGTCACTGGTTCAAATCTCGAATAAAGGAAAAGATTGACTCTATTTTATAGTCCGCGAACATAGAAATCCCGGCAAGGAATTCTATTAACTCGGGAGAAGGTGTTAGGCATTCCCGAGTTCCGTGGTTCTAGTACGGTCGCTCAACTATTACTATTGGCCTGATTATCTGATTTTAGTATATGTTTTAGCATATGGTGCAATTTTAAACTTTTGAGCCGCTTTTATTGGATTATTATTTTTTAGAAAGAATTCAACATTACTAAAAACACGCCTTGAACCACGTCACATAAATGCACTCGCGGTCCTCGACATATTTTATCTAACATTGTCGAGATTTAGATTTGGGTCACATAAATGCGCACCCGAGTTTAGGAAGGTAACATATTAAAATAATGCGCCTAAACTAACCACGCATTTGCAACTTTACGAGGGCTATGGAAAATCAACTATATGGCACGCCTCAAATTCTAAGGATTCAAATGTTAATTGAGCGAGGGCCATGCATTAGAAATCATATGGAGATGAAGTGCATATCAACTAATGGAATTTTTTTTTACAACAATTTGATGCTTGAATTTTTCTTTTTTTAAGACTTGGAGCAGATCTTCTTTAGCTCAATGTTAATGCTCGATCCGGGGAATTAAAATATCAATTCAAGAAAAGGTTCTCACACTCTTTTTTATGCTAATTCATTATCAGTTATTCCTTAGCAAACATTGCTTTTTTTTTTGTGAATAGAATTGCCCTTTTCTTATATCTACCCATACTTATGCTATTAAATTAAAAGAGAGCCCCACCAAACTATGATTAATAGAAATTGAACATGCATCTACTAATAATTAAAGGAACAATTAAATTAATTTGTAACCATGAATCAAAAGCAAACCAACAACAGAGTAAAGCATCATAGGGCCGAATTTATTTTAGCAATCAATTAACAAAAGAAAACACATGCCTTTTTAATTATTCAACTCATGATTTAATAACCAAAGTTAACTGACAATTCTAGATTCATTTGAGCACAAGATTATTGAAGCTATTCAAGCATGAACACCTACTTAAGATCAAGAGATATGATAGAATAAATAAAAATTTACAGAGAGAAGCATATGAACAGGAGGCATCATAAACCCATTTGCATATAACATTGAACCAACAACAATCTAGGGGCGAACATTTCAATTGAAGGATTTCTAACCTTTTGCAGCATACAAAGAAACGAAAAACCAAATCAGGTGCTGATTGAAACCTTAGATCGGCAACCGCGGACAGAATCGGAGACGAACAACGACTAACCACGACCTCGACGCTCACCGAAAAGCTTAGACTAAATCAGAAAATAGACCATACTAACTCCATGACAGTTGCTCCTAATCTAGAGTTGTCTCTTAGGTGATGGAAGTGACGATATCAGATGTTGCTGCATGTGTTCAAGAGTTAAGAAATAGTAGCGACTCCTCACATTTTATGCGTATGTGCATTGTGGGGTGTGTGTGTGTGTGTGTAAAGCTCCGTTCAGTTATGGGAGATGGGGTCATTTGGCGTGAAGTGAAGAAGGTGGAGCGATGGCTTTGGCTTGGTTGCTGAAAACAAAGAATGAAAACAGGGAGCCGAAAGAGTCGAAGAAGATGACGTAAGAAGGGGGTCCCCTTTCTGATTTTGCGACGCTCAGCCTATTTTTGGAGTTTTTCCTAGGCGTTCTTTTTCTTCTCTTTTTTCAGCGCATTGTAGGCGTTAAGGTTATGTAGGTATAGGGTCTAATGTGTATTTTTTGTGTATTTTTCCAATTAGTCCCTAGGTCTTTTGTGTTAAGTCCTTAGGGTCTTTTTATTTATTTTTGTTCCAAAGAAGAGTGTAAAAGGGTCCCTAGGATTAGCTTAATGGGTATTGAATATTGAGCTTAAGGAATGGACTAGAAAGCATTTATGACTAGCTATGTTTAAAATTAGTTTAATTAACTAAAAGTATTATCAAAAATATTAATTAGCTCTACTTAAGTAAAAATAATTATTAAAATAAGACTGACCATAAAAACAAAACCTTTTTTTTTGTATTTTTCAAGATTAAAAATGAATACAAAACATTAATGAATCTATTTTTTGTAATTTTTATTTTCTTGTAATAAAATAAAAGTAAAAGAGTAAAAATGAGTTGAAATAGCTATATTAGGACTAAATTAAATATTTACGTGCTAAAATATGAAAAATCTTGGGGAGGGTCAAAAATCACATGCCTACAATGTTGAGTCAATCTGCCATAAGAGCTACATCCCAAGCAATTCAAAGTGGGTCTAAAGGTGTAGCGAACAGAAAGAAGAAGGAAGAAGTGGCGATGGCGACTACAGGTCCAAGAAACCCCCGACCACCTAGAAGTTACTTCTCACCAAGCACCCCACAATATTATTATCCCCACCAGGATGTAGCTTATGCTATAGCCCCCCAGCCTTACCAAGTGATGAACGCCCAGCCATATGCTCAGCCACAACAACAGTCTAATCAAAACAGAGCTCCACTTCCAAGAAATAACCCTCCCCACCAAGTGTGTATAATCCCCGACCTTCACAAAATAAATTCCCCTGCAATGCCCGTGCTCGGGAGCCACCCAAGAGAACAAACTTCATACCTATTGGAGAAACATACTATAGCCTTTTCCCTAAACCGGTTCAAATGGGTTTGCTATAACCCATACCTCCGAATAGATAAAACCTAGAGTCACCTTCCTATCGACCCGGTACCCGATGTACCTATCATTCTGGGGTGGTAGGACATGACACTGAAGAGTGTTGGACTCTATAAAAGGTGATTGAGAATCTCATAGAGTAAAAACGGATAGTGATAAAGGATGAAGAAATTCCTAATGTGACTAACAACCCATTACTAGCTCACAATAACGGGCCAGTCATTGGGATAATTTGCAAAGATAAGGAGTTTGATCCCGCTTTGAAAACCATCATTGCAATCGCTGATGTCGAGAAGAAGCCAAAGGTTGCTGCAAAGCAAGACAAGGGAGAGAAAAAGAGTAAACCCATCCCTCAAAATACAGAAAAGACAATGGAAACCAAAATGGGGCAGTAACCCCAAAAGATGCCATTCTTTATGTCCCCCGGGGTCACAGGAAAGATCAAATAACATTGATCCCTCCAAGAAGGTTCGAGTTGAATAAGGGACCTAAGATGTACGTGCCTAAGGGGACCTATGTAGTATGGGGGCCAATAATTTCACCAAGGCTGAATGAGCCTGTGGTTAATGGCTGCACACAATAGAGGCCCATGATAAACCCCAATGCTATTCCATGGAATTACAACAAGGCGATAGTAACCTACAAGGGAAAAGAGGTCCTAAGAGAAGTAAATAAAACTAAACCAGCTAAGAAATACCTTAACTTGGAGGATTTGAACAAAGTCAAGAAGAAGCACTTCCCACCCTTGAAGCCTGTAAGTGCTGAGGAGGCCGATGAATTCTTCCGTAAAATAAAAACTGCTGACTATAAGGTAATATACCAACTCTGGGAGTCTCCTTCACAGGTCTCACTCTTGACTCTAGTGGTCAGCACAACCAAGCATCAGAAAGTGTTGATAAAAACCCTCAATGAAGCTTATGTGCCGATTGAAACCACCGTCGAACAAGTAGAAAGGATGGCAAAAAGATTTTATGCAGTCAATCAGATTTCCTTTAGCAAGAATGATCTACCCCCGAAAGGGGCCACCCACAATAAATCCTTTCATCTGACAGTTAAATGCGAGGGATACTATGTAAAAGGTGTCATGCTAGATGGTGGGTCCGGAGTGGATATTTGCCCTCTCTCAACTTTGCAAAGAATGGAGATTGGGATTAAGAGAATCAGGCATAACAACGTATGCGTGCATGACTTTGATGGCATCAAAAAAGATACCATAGGCGAGATCAATTTGATTTTGACTATTGGTCTTGTGGATTTCGAGGTCACCTTTCAGATCCTAGACATGGATGCTTCTTATAATTTTCTATTGGGAAGGATTCACACGACAGGAGCCGTACCTTCCACTCTCCATCAGATGGTGAAATTTGAACATGAATATCAGGAGATTATAGTCCACGAAGAGGACGAGTAGTCAATTTATCGGGGCCCGTCAGTCCCATGTCTCGAAGCAAGGGAAGGTAGCGAACATATAATCTATCAAGCTTTCGAGGTTGTGGTTGTAAACCACGGTGAAGAAGGAAGCCCTTGTCCTCAACCATTTCTCTCAAATGCATCAATTATGGTTGCTAAGGAAATGATCAGGTATGGTTATAAGCCCGGGAAGGGGCTCAGGACATCATTGAGGTATCATAGAACCTATCACTCTGGCTACTAGCGACAAGTTCTTTGGTATGGGTTTTCAAGCCACACCAGATGATGAAACATGGTCAAATCAGCGAAAGAACAAGGTTGGGTCCTGCCTCAACCAATCCCCCATCTGTTCGAAACATTCGCAAGCCCATGTACACAGAAGAGGAAGATGAGGCCTTTACGACCGAAGAAATAGAAGAAATATGTGGAGCTATGAGGCAGATGTTGTATGAAACCCACATGGTCCAGCTGGGAGAAGGATCGATCACTGCTGAGGTATTGTATATGGGGCCCAATGCCCAGTTGCAAAACTGGAAGGTTACTCCATTCCTAGTCAGGCAGGAATCCCAGTAGTCCAGTCTTGCCACTTTTTCTACATCACGAGTTATTCCAGGGTGTAACTTGGAAGTTTTCTTTAGTTTACTGTCTTTAAATTCCAATGTAAACCCTGTTATCTTCAAAATTCAATGAAATGAAATCAATATTTCATCTTTCATGAATCTCTCTTTATTCTTTCTTATTTTTGTTACGTTTTCTTAGTTCTTCTTTCAGTTTTAATAATACGGCTTTAAATAACATGACATGCTTGCAAACTTCATGCCTAGATCCAAACATGCTGTCTAATTGTAAAATAATGAATCAAGAATCGGAATACGATGAAGAAGAGGCTTTTAGGGAAATAAATCAAGAATTGGAACAATTTGAGAATAAGCCTAAGCCAAATCTAAATCAAACCAAGCCGATAAATTTGGGTAATTTAGAAGAGGTCCAAGAAACCATGATAAGCATTCACACAGATGAAAGAACTAGGGATGCCCTGATCCAAATTTTGTTTGAATTTAAAGATGTGTTTGCTTGGTCCTACGATGACATGCCAGGATGAAGTGTTGATCTAGTGGTACACAAACTGCCGACTTACCCCAATTATCCCCATGTCCAGCAAAAACAAATGAAGTTTAAAACTGATATCAGTGACAAGATCAAAGCAGAGGTCACAACATAGTTGAAGGCTGGGGTGATCCGAGTGGTCCGATACACCACATGGCTGGCCAATGTAGTCCCAGTGCAAAATCGAGATCTAAACAAAGCAAGTCCCAAAGACAACTTCCCTTTGCCAAACATCCACATCCTCATTGACAACTGTGCCAAACATGAGGTACAATCTTTTGTTGATTGTTATGCTGGGTATCACCAGGTCTTGATGGATGAAGAAGATGCAGAAAAGATAGTATTTACAACACCTTGGGGCACCTATTGCTACACGGTCATTCCTTTTGGTTAGAAGAATGCTGGGGCAACTTATATAAGGGCCATGACTGCCATCTTTCATGACATAATTCACCAAGAAATCGAGGTGTATATGGACGATGTGATCATCAAATCCAGAACACATGATTACAATGTTCGGGACTTGAGAAAGTTCTTTGAGCGTCTACGCAAGTATGATTTGAAGCTAAACCCGACCAAATGTGTGTTCGGAGTTTCGTCTGGGAAACTTTTGGGATTAATAGTCAGTCAGAGGGGCATCGAGTTAGATCTAATGAAAATAAAGTATATTCAGGATTTGCCTCCTCCGAGAACCAAGAAAGAGGTTATGAGCCTGCTGGGAAGGTTGAATTATATCAGTCGGTTCATTACTCAGTTGACATCCACATGTGAGCCCATATTTAAGCTATTAAAGAAAGATGTGAAAATTAAATGGACAGATGAGTGTTAAGAATGTTGATACCCAATTTTTTCCTATGTATTTTATACACCCAAATGTTCTCAAAATAGTATATTAATGCATATATAAGCATTCCCAAGAGTTTTGGTATTTTTTCTTATTTTTTAAAGTTCTTAAAATCAATTTGTTGTCTATTTTAATAGTTCAAAATTTAATAATTATTTTCAGACTATCATTATTGGCAAATAATTTATTTTATTCTCATATTTACACCAAAATATAATTAAGGTGATTCTTGTATATTTTTACAAAATTGCTCGTTATTTTTAAAAGCTAATTGCATATAAATGCAATTATAGCCTATTCTACAATTAATAGTGTTTTATAATTATAAAATTAGTTCTAATATTTTTTTTAATTAATACATATGTATTATTAATTGGTTCAGTATCTTCAATTTTCTTTTAAAATCATTTTTTACTATTTTTATAAAATAACAGGGGAAAATTGACTATTTCAATTTTGGCCACATTTCATTTCAATTATAGCCTCAATCGGCCCTAATCCTAATGCCCAATTAGGCCAGCCCAATTCTAATCTTACCCAACCCCTGACCCATTAAACTAAACCTGCCCGGAAATCCTTTAATTCCAGGCCGTTGATCCTTTTGATCAACGGCCACAATTAATCCTTTCCTTTTTAATTATACCTACCCTAACCCTAACTCCTCATTTCTCCTCAGCAGCCGCCTATGAAACCTCTCTTCCTCTCAAACTCTCTTGAAGGTTCTCGAAACCCTAGCCCTTCTCACCCTTCTCCGACCTCAATCTCACCTCAATCCATGGCTTCCCAAGCCATGGACAGCCTGTACTTACCTTCCTTCACCCCTAAGCCAAGGGTGTTCGAGATTTCAAGGCCTGACCTCGATGGCATCCATTCAGATCCTCTACAGATCCGTGGTTCTATGGCCTCTCCAGCTTCGCTCCGGCGTATTCGAGCTTTAGGAGCCTAGCTATGGCCATCTCCGACTCGAGACCAGACTTTCTTCCAAGCCTTCTCATTTCTAGGGTTTTAGATAAACCCTAAAGCTATTTGAGGTTCCTTCTTCTTTTATTTACCAAGTTCTGTGGTGAATCTGTGCTATTTTCAATCTTTTAAGCTTTTCCCCCAATTTGTATTTCAAAATTAGTTTGTTTTCGATTTAGGGTTTTCTGAAAAGTCTCAAAATGACTTCTGTCTCTTCTTCGTCTTTTCTTTGTGTGAATCTGTCTATGCCATATTCTTATGAGTTTTCTCTTGTGTCCTTATGTTTGATGTGTTATGAATGTACTTCTATTTTTTTGTGCTCTGTTCTTTCTTCTACTAGTTTCTATAAGCATGCTTTTACATGTCTATATCGTATGTTCCTTTACTGTATTTACTGAGTTTTTAATCCTTGTTTGCCTTTACTGGATTTTCGTTTTAAACTCTAAGCATGCTTCATCTACTCTTTTTATAAACTGATATCGCCTCTTCTCTTCTGAACTTATTTGAGTGACAAGATGTGCTTAAATGTGTTCCCTATATTTCAAATTAGTTTCCACACTCTATTTGCCTTGAACCTGCTGTTCTCTTTGTTTGTTTTCTCATAAGTCTCTGAAAGAGACTACTGAACCTGCTCTAGTTGTTGTCTTCTCGTCTGTGCATCTGATTTGAGTCAGAAACCCTAATATTTGGGGGGTTTCTAGAAGGCTTGATCTTATGTTTGGATTAGGGTTCTATTCAGAACCCTTGACTCTTTCATACTCATTCTAAGTCTATTAACTGAACCTTCTTTGTTATGACTCTGGATTTTCTATACGATTCTCTCTTGTTTGTGTTGTTTGTGTGCTTTATATATGAACCTTTCTTTCAAAAGGCTTTTTGCCAACTTGTGATTGATTCCGAACTCCTTTTTCTAAGGTTTGATTGAGTGCTACTGATTTTCTTTAAATTAAACCTCTTTTCACCTTTTTCTGGTTGGATTCATTCGTACCAAGACTCAAATCCTGATTTTTTACTGCCTGCTGATTGATTGCCTTTCCTTATTTGTCCAAACCGTGTACTACTAGACTCCTGCCTTAAATAAATTTCTACGTATCTACCCTTATTGTACTGCTTTGAAAAAGATTTTTGAACCAAACCCTTTCCTTAATTATCCTGCTCGTTTGAAATCAATTCCCTTTACTGAAGGGAAATCATTGAAACTGATTTTCAAAGTTATTTTCTTACCTCTTTCTACTCGTTTTCTGCACTATAAAAAAGGGGCTACCCTTTTACACTTCCGGTAGCTTTTCTGCACAAACAGGCTTTCACACATTGGAATACTGAGTTTTCTCTCGATTAAACTGCTTCTCGTTTAAAGTATTGAGCACTCTGCTTTCTACTTTCCTTTTCTCCTTTTTACCTTCTGAAATATTCTTGAGTTCTCATGATCTCTCAAGTGTTCTGCTACAAACTTAAGTATGCTCCTTCTGATTCCTTGATGCTGGCTTACTCTGCTGTTTTTTTTACTTCGCAACTGGTATGTTCTTAGTTAAATAATGCCCCCTTCACTATGTGTTTACTGTTTAGTCTATTATGCTTTCCTTCACCATGTGTTTATTTCTTAGTTTTTTATGCTTTCCTTCCTCATGTTCCTGCCATTAATGTGCTTACATGAATTCCCACTTCCCCTTTTCCCTTTTAAGTGTTAAGCCTGACTTGGGTCTGGCGGTGTCCTAATCATCATTCAGACTCAGGTCTGACCCTCAAGGGTCTGCTCCTAACTTGTTTGACCAAATAAATGGTCAGGGGTGTGCCAGTCTGCACCTATGGCTGGGTATGACCACCATTTCTTATGGTTTCCCAATCACTTTGCACTTACTCCTAGTTCTAAGTTCTGCCCCTCTCTTGCAAGCCATGCTTTAGGACCCTAGAGTTCCCTCTGAACTTGGATGCCAGAGGGCTGGCTATTCCGCACTGCACTATTCTAATTCTAAATGGGTATCTTGGGTGTAAGCAATGCCGGGAATTCCTGAAATTCCTTGGAACTTTGGAAACACCCTTGATAAAGAGAAGGCTTTGGAAATTTGGATCCCGGAGTTGGTTAAACACATGTTATTGTACATCAAGATTGAATTAGCTGCTAGGATCCACCTGTTAGCTTTTGATGTATCTTTAATTTCCAGTTTGATTTTTTGAGTTTGTAATAATCTTTGTATGAAACTTGGGGAATATAGTAAAAGGGTGTGTGAGGGGTTTTTTACTTTCTTACATCAATAAAGGGTAGATATCATGACTTTAGGACTTTAATTTTCTTACTAGAAATCCTGCCTATAGGATTGTCCAATATTTCTGATTCAAAATCACCATAGATACCATGCCAATGAGGTTTAACGTTTAATTATGCTGCAAGTCATCTAGAAATTCTGCCTATAAGCTTTAATGTTTAATCATATCGCAAATCACTAGAGATCTTGCCTATAGGACTTAACGTTCATGTAATCAATGCATATAGAAATCATGCCTATAAGGAATGCATATGCATTAGGCAAACTGTAGGGTTAATTAACACAATCATCTTTTACAAGTTCAATAACTGGCTTTAAAAAATCGAAAATAAATATCATGCCTATAGGACTTCGCATCAAACTCGACTGATTCATTTTAAGCAATAAGAGTTTGTTAATTGGTTTTTAAACGGCCTAATTCAGTAACGTTTTCAAAATCCCTAATATTTTAATAAAACACTTTGAACCAATATACTTTTAAGTTCTTCAAATCTGCATCTCTTTCTGAAATGGTTTCTTTCTAAACATTCTGCCTAAACGTTTTACTCAGTCCCTGAAATTGTCTTTTTTTAAAACGGTTCAGCAGCTTACTTTTCCTTAGATATTTCTGTCTCTGAAACTCTCTCGCAACTATTTCTGTGTTTTATGCTCGAACAATCTGATGATTCTTTTACTCATTTTTCAATTTACTGCAGTCCATACTCTCTTTTCAAAATTCTTCAGCATTAGACTACTTTTCTGAAACCAGTATTTTTAAAATCACTCGCTTAAAATACCTTAATACCTGGCAACTGTATCCAAGTTGCCTAATGCGGGCTTCCTATCTAAACGTATGTATTGAACCAATCCACCCGTTGCTTAATTTTTAATTTTTAAAGACCAAACCAGTATGTGTAAAGGCATGCCAAATTATATGTTATCTGATTTATGGGGTTTATGTGAGCCTTGCCTGTTTGTTTGTTCATTCCCCCTACTTGTTACTTGCTTTTTGAATGTCGATTAGAATTTTTGTCCTTGAAACTCCATAAAGGCCCCATGCCATTCTTCCGTTTTTAGGATTAGAAGTCCTAATACCCCGGGACTGATAGTTTGGGATGGGTAATAGCATGCAATAGGCAAACCATGTCGTTCCACGCTCCAATACCTTCACGGGGTGGGAAGGGTAGATATGGAGATGATTATTACACAATAACACTATGCGTACAATCAGGTGTCGGTGTTGTGAGAATGATCCATGTAATGTATAAACCTAGGACCCCCTTTCCTCTTTATTAGTTAATAATTTTTTTCAGAATTTTTTAAAAGTTGTCCAGTCTTTAACTTTCGTTCCTTGTACTTATTTTTAGTTACTTGTACCGATTATTTAACCCCTTTCCTTTACTTGCATATATCTTCTTTAATCACAAAAACCATTTCCTTCCAAATTTCAGCACTTCTAAATCCTTTTCACATTCCTATTTGTAACTGTTTCCCATGTTTGCAATGTTTGTTTGTTCATTTTTTTGCTTGCATTTAAAGTCACAATTGTAGCATGGCTGGGAACCACACTAGTGGATCTTGAGGGGTGCCTAACACCTTCCCCTCGAGATAATTTCAAGCCCTTACCCCAACTCTAGGATTTTATCTTTATTTCTTTTAAAGTGTCCTAATGCACTATAATCATTAGGTGGCGACTCTCCAAACTCTCAAAACCCAATTCCCAAAGTGGGAAAAGAGTTGTCCTCCCAAATGTCGTGAACCCGATTTCGCTCTTTAGAAAAAGGGGGCGTTGACAGCATGGCGACTCTGCTGGGGATGTTTTTAGGCTTTTAACATTACATGCTATTTGTGACTTAATTGCCTTTATTTCTTGCCTTTTATTTATTTCATCCTGAAAACTAACTTGGCTCTTCATGTCATTCCTTTCTTTTAACTGCATTCCTTTACTGCTTTATTATTTCAATACCGATGTAATATCGAGCATTTATTGTAATCATTCATTTTATGTACGTGAAAATATATGTCAATTTGATTTATTCTTGTAAATTGCATCTTCAACATCATACTCTATTCGTGCCAAAACAAATACTATAGCAACGCTTATAATGAGTAGCTGTGCACTTCTAATACTATCACCCCTAAATTTGGCAAAGGCGTATTTGCGGTAAAACCAGTCGATCAATGATGTAATCGACGGTTCCGTTCCTTTCCCTCTTGAGTTGTCCGCTCAAGGGTACCAGTCTAGCACTTCAAATAGAAACCTTACTCCGTTAAACTGTACATGCATCATGGTCAAACCTAGCCGAGTCAGTTATGTTGTCCACATAATGACTCATTAAGATAGCCTTGTCCAAAGTCCACTAGGTTTCCCTGGAACCCAAACGGTTGCCTTCACGTTCTGTGCATTTATTTGGAGAACTTAAGTGCTTTGCTATGCTAATTATTGATTTAAATAGTCGAGTCTAGAGGGGGTAAGGGCCTAATACTCTGTTTTGCAGAAATGAGGCATGAAATCCCTAGATTTGGCATGGCGACCAACATCCATCCAAGGCTACTGAATTGGTGGAATGACCTCCACTCAAGTGATCAAACACTCGTCCGCAAGTACCTAGGGAATCTTCCTTCTATCCTAGAGATTCAGCCCAACAACAGAATCATAGAGGCTGCAACGTTGTTCTGGGATAGTGATAAATCTGTGTTCCACTTTGGTGATCTAGAAATAACTCCTTTATTTGAAGAGATAGGGGTTCTAGCTAGGATTCCTTGGGAGACTCCGGGTTTGCTCATGCCAAAAAATTGCAAAGGAAGGGGTTTTCTTAAGACGATGGGATTGAAGAAAAACCCAGAATTAACCTGTTTGAAGGACTCCTAAATCCCGTTTGACTATCTATATGAAAGGTACGGCTATAGCAAGTCATACCGCACCTATTCAGACGAATTTGCTGTCACCTCATTGGGGCATGTCCATAAGAGGGTTTTTGTCTTCATCTTTTGCTTTTTGGGGATGATCGTGTTCCCTATGAAGAAGGCTAGGATCCACACTAGACTAGCCATGGTAACTAAATCTCTGATGGAAGGGATTGGCGGGCAGACTTTCAGCATAGTGCCTATGATCGTCTCAGAGATATACCGTGCCTTGAGCAAGCAACAACAAGGCAGTCATTTTGAGGGTTGTAATTTGTTACTTCAACTATGGCTCATGGAACACCTCCAGAAAGGGGAATACCGACAAGAGATCTTACGCAGGGATTGGGATGACCATATCGCCTTCCACCAGCCAAGGCGTATGAGTTACATGCCCAGAATGTTCGCACAGCCAGAGGACGCCAAGGGATGGGTGGAATTATTTGAAAATCTGAAAGAAGACCATGTGCGGTGGATGTTTGAGCGGTTCCCCACAGATGAGTTCATCGTTCGATCCTGAGATGCCCCATTCCTCGTACGGATTAGTTTAAGGGGAACTTACCCTTACGTTCCTCTCCGAGCCATGAGGCAAGCTGGAAGAAAACAAATCATACCGAGGGTTGATAAGACAAGTCACCTCAGGGCTAATTTCCAGGATGACGATAGCCCTCACCAGTGCCAAGCTCAGCATTTGTGGCATTGCAAGATCATTTTGGAGAAAGAATCCATTGAGCCAGACAGGTATCATGCCGGCTGCGTGCCACACTACTCGGGTTGGTTAGAGGCCAATGGTATGGGTCAGCCAAGATCCGCTCGGGGTCATAGAATTATTGACGAGCATGCTGAAACACAGGCTAAGTATAATCAACTGCGTAAGAGAATCTGAGAGTATGAAAGTGAGCATCAGAAATACAAGAAGCCCATCAGAAACTGATTGAGGAGTAGAAACAAATGGCTGTCAGCGCCAACAACCAACTAGGGTATTTGGAGCAGGGTTTAGTAGAGCTGGAAGGGAAGTTCATCAAAAGAATTGAAGATTGTCAAAATGCTGAAGGAAATGCAGGCGGACATCTGGCCCGAGCTTATTTGCTGCTAGGACTACACGAGTTGGTGGAGCTGTTCGAGGGAGACAAGACTGCCAAATCCGGGGAAGGTCCTTCTGGGACCAAGTAGTTAGGAATCCTTTATTTTGCTTTAATGATGTAATAAGGCCAAAGGCCACTAGTGACATTTACTTTCTGTTATTTAGAGTCGTTTTGGATTTGTCTTATTTTTATCAATAAAATGAGGCATTTAGCATTATAAGTTCTCCAAAACTATCTGTCGCTAGGCCTACCTCGGGCACAACGACGCACCCAACTTAGGATGCGATTTATATTCCCGCACAATGTGTTTAAATACTGCAACACTTTTTCCTCAGAACCCGCACTAACTTGTTACCTTTTCGTTTTTTTTTCTTTTATTTTTATTCTCCTCCCCAAAGGTTTGTTCATGCATTCTGGCACCATCAGCATATTCTACAAGATCTAAGGGCCCTCCACCTCCTCCTCCTCCAAGTCCTGTCCGGAACAAGAGCAAAGGAAGAATGGAAAACACAAGTGCTAGAAAGAAGATTGAAAGGGAAGGAACTTCTCAGGGTACCCCAATTGCTAAGGGAACTGCTGCTCATCTTGAGCAGAAATTGCTGAAATTCCAGGAAGAGTTGGACCAAGTTTAGAACTTGGCAAGCCTATCATTCTCTCTTGCTGCTTCTGATGTCAACACCCAAAACCCCGTACCTCCACAAAACACCCCGCAACCACAAATACAGCCTACCCACGCTTAAACCTGCTACAATGCTCAATTACTCATTCCCGAGCCACCAAACACCACAAATAACCACCTCCATAACACTCATATCTTTGTGGATACCATACCTCACTACACCCAACCGATCTTAAATGCACCAGAGTCTGATGACAAAGACTCCCTCATCATGAACTTAGCAACTGAGCTCAAGAAGTTAACTAGTCGGGTCTAGGGAGTTGAAGGTAGCAAAGGCATTGAGGGGATGAACTATGAAGACTTATGCATTCAGCCAGATGTTGAACTTCCGGAGGGGTACAAACCTCCCAAGTTCGAAATGTTTGATAGATCCGGAGATCCTAGGGTTCACCTGAGGACCTATTGTGACAAGTTAGTAGGGGTTGGAAGAGACGAGAAAATCCGCATGAAGTTCTTCATGAGGAGTTTGAAAGGAGATGCACTGTCCTGGTACATCAGTCAGGACCCCAAGAAATGGACGAATTGGGTAGGTATGGCAACATACTTCATGGACAGGTTCCATTTCAATACAGAGAACGCACCGAATGTGTTCTACATACAGAACTTAAAGAAGAAGCCCACCGAGACATTCCGCGAGTATGCTACTCGTTGGAGGTCAGAAGCTGCGAAGGTCATGCCAGCCCTGGAAGAAGAACGAATGAATAGGTTATTCGTCCGGGCTCAAGATCCCTAATATTATGAAAGATTGATGCTGATCGAGGGTCAGAATTTCTTTTGATATCATTAAACTCGGAGAAAGAATCGAGGAGGGCATCAAGAACAATATGGTAACAAATCTTAAAGCGTTGCAAGCCACCAATAAAGCTTTACACACTGGTGGCACGTCTAAGAAGAAAGATGTAAGTGCCGTGATGATCGCACAGGGAGCCAAATCACCACCAAAATACCACACCTACCCATCACCTCCACTTACATATCAGCCTATCCCAAATTACCAAGCACTCGCACCCTCCTATCCACCTCCCGTTTACCAATCTACTCCACTACTCACATATCAACCCACTTCACCCAGATACTCTCAACCAGCACATGTTTACCAAGCTTATAACACTCAACCCACTCACTACCAATCGCCACCTACCTGCCAAAATTTCCTAAGGCCCAGACCAAATTTGGACCCAAAACTTCCCAGGTAGTACACAACCATCGCTGAGCCAATCGACCAATTATATGATACACTCAAAGCTACCGATTATGTCACTCCTATCCCAGCCAAAACACCAGAAAATCCCTCCCAGTGGATCAACCCCAACAAGACCTGTGCATATCACTCCGGCATGGGGGGCCCACCATTGACGAGTGCCGTTCATTGAAAGACAAGATTCAGACTCTGATCGAAAACAAGGTCATCGTAGTAAAGGAGCCCGCTCCTAATATTTGTAACAACCGCCTGCCTGACCACAAAGGTGGAGACGTTCATATGATTGAGAGCGAGGACGATTGGGACCCCAAAGGGTCGATAGGTTTGATTGCTGAAGGAGATGAACAAAAGAAGCCAGCAGTTACCCTTAACCCAATTGTTGTGCAGAATTAGACCTCCAAGGATGACAAAGTAAATATGTCTGTACCACTTGAATTTGAAGCGCCTCCTTCTGCAAAGGCGTCTGGGCCGATCGAAGTTGAGTTTGGGGTTCCAAAGGCACCTACACCCTTTGAAGTTGTTGTGTTGCTACCAAGGGTGCCTACTCCAGTAGCAATGATTGACATAATACCATTCTGCTCGAATGTCGTACCATGGGATTACACTGCCGAAGCCAAGAGAAAAGGAAAGACTAGGACAGGAGAAATGATTGTCGCACAAGGAATGACAGGACAGGGAGGGTTTACACCCCAGAGCACTTAGCCGAGTCCAGTTTGCAAACCTCGGGACGGCCTATTGAGACTGGACCCAACGATCTTTGGAGAAAAATAAAGGCTAAGGAATACTCGATCGCGGAATAGTTGAACAAAACACCAGCACAAATATCTATCCTGGCTCTTCTGTAAAGTTCAGATGCTGAAAAGAATGCCTTAATGAAAATACTGAGCGAAGCCTATGTGCCCAGCAATATAACCGGAGGAGAGATGGAGAATATGGTGGGGCAAGTGCTGGAAAGCCACAAAATAACCTTCCACGAAAACGAATTGCCACCAGAGGGTTTGGGTCATAATAAGGCACTGCACATGACTGTGCAATGCGAAGATTATTTCATCACCAGAGTCCTGGTCGATGGAGGATCCAGCCTCAACATATGCCCACTTGTAACTGTTAGAACTTTGGGAAAAGGCCTGCATGAGATCAAAGACGGGGCTATCAATGTCAAAGCCTTCGATGGGTCCCAGAGATCTACTATTGGAGAAATCAGCTTGTGCTTGCAAATGGGACCAACGTGGTTTGACGTTGACTTCCAAGTAATAGACGTCCCGACATCCTACAACCTGCTATTAGGACGCCCCTGGATCCACGCTGCTGGAGCCGTAGCATCGACCCTACATCAGGCGATAAAGTTCAAATGGAATCACCAGGAAGTGATCATTCATGGCGACGTTAGTAATCCCATATACAGTCTCTAGACCATCCCAATGATCGAAGGCAGAAGGAGAATAGGCGAAGAGACATACCACCGCATTAAAAGGGTCAACGCTGTAGACAAAGACAAGTGGTGGGACAACAAGATTGAAAGCATCCTGAATTGATGCGGATACGAGCCTGGAAAGGGACTCAGCAAAAACCTTCAGGGAATCACTATGCCTATCACACTGAAAAACATGGCACTACTTTTGGCTTAGGCTACGGCTATACTTGGGAGGAATTCCAGAATTGGTCACCACCATGGCTTGTCCCCTACTATCCGTTGGAGTTTCCGATACCTAGCCTGAATCAAACCCTCCATCCGGCAGATGCTATATACGGCTCCGAAGAATCAATTATCTCAGCAAGTAATTTACCCCGTACGAGGCCCGGTATTCTCTATTAGAGCGCACCTGTTGTGCTTTGACTTGGGTAGCTCAGAAATTAAGGTATTATTTCTGTGCCTACACTACCTATCTCATATTCAGGATGGACCCGCTGAAATATATTTTCCAGAAGCCCATGCCCACTGGAAAGCTTGCCAAGTGACAAATCTTGTTGAGTGAATTTGACATTGTTTACGTGACTTAGAAAGCAATCAAGGGTCAACCCATAGCAGATCAGCTCGCTGAGAATCCTATTGGCGGAGAATACGAACCCCTGAAAACGTATTTTCCTGATGAAGAGGTGTCCTTTGTATGAGAGGATATTGCGAAATACTACGATGGTTGGAGGTTGCTTTTCGACGGAGCCGCAAATTTCAAAGGAGTTGGCATAGGAGCAATCCTGTTATTAGAAACCGGCCAGCATTACCCGATATCCGCCAAGCTCAGGTTCCCTTGCACAAACAACATGGCTGAATATGAAGCTTGCATCCTGGGACTCAAGATGGCCATTGACATGAACATTCAAGAATTACTAGTGATCGGGGACTCAGACCTTCTCATACATCAAGTTCGAGAAGAATGGGCCACCAAAAACTCCAAGATACTCCCCTATTTGCATCACATGCAGGAGTTAAGGAAAAGATTCACAAAGACAGAATTCCAACATGTCCCCAGGGTCCAGAATGTGTTCGTTGATGCATTAGCCACTTTATCATCCATGATCCAGCATCCAAATACGAATTACATTGATCCCATCCCACTAAGGATCTATGATTAGCCATCTTATTATGCTCACATTAAGGAAGAAGCAGACGGAAAACCATGGTTCCACAATATCAAAAGGTATTGGACCGCAGGGGAATATCCAGAACTTGCCAACGCTACTCAAAACGCACACTTCGGAGGTTATCCAACAATTTCTTTCACAGCGGAGGAATCCTGTACAGTAGAACTCCCGATTTGGGTTTGTTAAGGTGTGTCGCAGCAAAAGAAGTAACCAGACTATTGGACAAAGTGCACTCAAGGACATGCGGGCCACACATGAACGTTTTTGTCTTAGCAAAGAAGATACTTCGAGCAGGTTATTTTTGGATGACTATGGAAACAGACTGTATTCAGTACATTTGCAAGTGCCATCGCTGTCAAATACATGCAGACAAATAAAGGTGCCTCCAAATGAGCTTACTGCAACTAGCTCACCGTGGCCATTTGTCGCCAGGGGAATGGATGTTATCGGACCTATTGAGCCTGCCGCTTCAAACGGGCACCGGTTTATCCTGGTGGCAATTGATTACTTTACTAAATGGGTTGAAGCAGCATCATACAATGCAGTGACTAAGAAAGTTGTGATAGATTTCGTCCGTGACCGTATTGTTTGTCAGTTCGGGGTTCCAGAATCAATCATCACTGATAATGGTTCAAACCTCAATAGCGATCGGATGAAAGCAATGTGTAAGTCATTCAAGATCAAGCACAAGAACTCTACAGCCTACAGGCCTCAGATGAATGGAGCTGTAAAGGCACCCAACAAGAACATCAAGAAGATACTAAGGAAGATGATCGAAAGTTACAAGCAATGGCATGAGAAGTTATCATTTTCTTTGGTGGGATATTGCACCATGGTCCGCACATCAACCGGGGCAACTCCTTACATGCTAGTTTATGGTACAGAGGTGGTCATTCCCGCCGAGGTAGAGATTCACTCCCTAAGGATCATACAAGAAGCAGAGTTGGACGACGCAGAATAGGTAAAAGGTCGCTACAAGCAGTTAGCCCTTATAGATGGAAAAAGAATGAATGCAGTTTGCCACGGTTAATTGTATCAGAATAGAATGTCCAGAGCCTTCAACAAGAGAGTTAAGCCAAGTAAATTCACACCAGGGCAGCTGGTGTTGAAGAAGATATTCCTGCATCAAGATAAAGCCAAAGGGAAATTCTCTCCCAACTGGCAAGGTCCGTATATGGTTCACCGGGTTCTAACTAGAGGAGCCCTTATTCTTGCAGAAATGGGCGGAGAAGTCTGGCCTAAGCCAATCAACTCAGATGCAGTGAAACGATACTATGTGTAACCATCTATGATTTCTTTATGATGTAATTTGAACTACGCCTGGCCTGATTCCCGTTTAAGAGGGGATACGTAGGCAGCCCTATGGGTTCGGTCACAATTTAATAAATATATCATTTCCCCTATTATTGGAACTGGAGCAAGATTTTGAGGACCCTCAAAATTCTGAAGCTAGTCTTCAACCACTCATCGCCAGGGACGTCACCTCAGTAAACTGGTTCAGAATTTTGAGGAGGACCCTCAAAATTCCGAAGTTGATTATTCAGTCATTCAGCGCAGCCATCAGAAGTGCCAACCTAGTAAACTGGGGAAGAATTTTGAGGAGGACCCTCAAAATTCCGGAGCAATAAAGGTTGCAATGCTTTGAACAACGTCACAGTCGTTGGTTCATTTAAACAAAACTATTTTCTACTTATGTTATATTTGTTAAATCATGTATAACTATGACAGCTGCTGTTTAGCAACGCTACCCCAATGATACGCAACTTCGGAGGCCACGGGAAAATGAACTAACCTTTCCCCTATTACAAAACTCACGATTTTTCTTTGGATGCAGGCACCCAAGTCATAAAATTACTAGACATGTTACGCAATCACATTAAACCGTCGCACCTATTCGCATTTGCTACCCGCGCGCAATATTCCCTAGTAGCCGCAACATCACAATCAGTTACCAGCAATCAGCTAAGAATCTTTATTACTATCTGCATTATCTGCATTGCATAAGGCTACCTTCCTGCCTTCCGAGACTAAGCATTGTCTCCATCTGTATTTCCTGCATTTCATAAGGCTACTTTTCTGCCTTCTGAGACTAAGCATTGTCTCCATCTGCATTTCCTGCATTGCATAAGGCTACTTTTCTGCCTTTCGAGACTATGCATTGTCTCCATCTGCATTTTCTGCATTGCATAAGGCTACCTTCCTGCCTTCCGAGACTAAGCATTGTCTCCATCTGCATTATATGCATTGCATAAGGCTCTCTTTCTGCCTTTCGAGACTAAGCATTGTCTCCATCCTGCATTATCTGCATAAGGCTACCCTTTCTACCTTTCGAGGTTAAGCTCTACCTCCACTTGCATGGCTGAAATACCGCCACTTTATCTTTCTTGCATGGCTGAAATACCGCCACTTTCATTTACATCTTGCAAATCGGCTGAAATATCACCATTTTATTATCATATCGGCTGGAATATCGCCGCACTGCATTTAAATTTCTCTATCAGCTGAAATATCACCATTTTACTTATCATATCGGTTGGAATATCGCCGCACTGCATTTAAATTTTCTGTCGGCTGAAATATCGCCATTTACGCTTTTGTGTCGGCTGAAATACCACCAAATCTTGCATTTCATGGGCTGAAATATCGCCAAACTATCCAAAGGCGTCATCATTCGAAGGCACCATCTTCATAGCCCGAGAACACCATGCCATGGCCTGAGGATCCCACTTTATATCTTGCACATCATTATTCAAAGGCATCATGGTTCGGAGGCACCATTATCATAGCCCAAGAACATCATTTCATAGCCTGCGAATCCTTCAATTCTGCGCTTCATGGCCCAGGACATCATGGTCTGAGGACGTCATCCTAACCGTCCAAAGACAACATTCATGGTCCGATGGGAACTTGCATCATGTTTAAGTTTATGCACAATATACACCTGTATTGCTCACTTGCAGGTACACCGGCTAGCAATGGCCGTCTCAATAGGAGTGACTCCATTCCGATTCTCGCAACCGATGAACTTCAAAACGCCTCTTATTTCCGAGCGTCGCGTCCGTCCTTTCAAACCTCCGTCGGCATGTTCCGTCAACGGTTCCAGAACTTCATACGGCCTGATTCCTATAAAACCAGGGATATGTAGGTAGCTCAGAAACCAGAGCTCGGTCAAATTCTTTTCAAAATGCTGCTTCTGGTCAAAATTAGTCATCATATCTTTACTCGACAACTCTTTCATCCTTCCCGGGTAAAGAGGGGCAGCTGTTGATACCCAATTTTTCCCTATGTATTTTATACACCCAAATGTTCTCAAAATAGTATATTCATACATATATAAGCATTCCCAAGAGTTTTGATATTTTTCCTTATTTTTTAAAGTTCTTAGAATCAATTTGTTGTCTATTTTAATAGTTCAAAGTTCAATAATTATTTCCAGACTATCATTATTGGTGAATAATTTATTTTATTCTCATATTTATACCAAAATATAATTAAGGTGATTCTTGTACATTTTTACAAAATTGCTCGTTATTTTTAAAAGCTAATTGCATATAAATGCAATTATAGCCTATTCTACGATTAACAGCATTTTATAATTACAAAATTAGTTCTAATATTTTTTAATTAATACATATGTATTATTAATTTGTTCAGCATCTTCAATTTTCTTTTAAAATTATTTTTTACTATTTTTATAAAATAACAGGGGAAAATTGGTTATTTTAATTTTGGCCACATTTCATTTCAATTATAGCCTCAATCGGCCCCAATCCCAATGCCCAATTGGGCCAGCCCAATTCCAATCTAACCCAACCCCTGACCCATTAAACTAAACCCGCCCGGAAATCCTTTTAATCCAGGTCGTTGATCCTTTTGATCAACGGCCACAATTAATCCTTTCCTTTTTAATTCTACCTACCCCAACCCTACCTCCTCATTTCTCTTCAGTAGCCACCTCTGAAACCTCTCTTCCTCTCAAACTCTCTTGAAGGGTCTCGAAACCCTAGCCCTTCTCACCCTTCTCCGACCTCAATCTCACCTAAATCCATGGCTTCCCAAGCCATGGACGACCTGTACTTACCTTCCTTCACCCCTAAGCCATGGGTGTTCGAGATTTCAAGGTCTCACCTCGATGGCGTCCGTTCAGATCCTCTACAGATCCGTGGTTCTATGGCCTCTTCGACTTCGCTCTGGCGTATTCGAGCTCTAGTATCCTAGCTATGGCCATCTCCGACTCGAGACCATACTTTCTTCCAAGCCTTCTCATTTCTAGGGTTTCAGAGAAACCCTAAAGCTATTTGAGATTCCTTCTTCTTTTATTTGCCTAGATCTGTGGTGAATCTGTGCTATTTTCAATCTTTTAAGCTTTTCCCCCAAATTTTATTTCAAAATTAGCTTGTTTTCGATTTAGGGTTTTCTGAAAAGTCTCAAAATGACTTTTGTCTCTTCTTTTTCTTTTCTTCGTGTGAATCTGTCTATGCCATATTCTTATGAGTTTTCTCTTGTGTCCTTATGTTTGCCGTGTTATGAATGTACTTCTATTTTTTTGTGCTCTGTTCTTTCTTCTACTGGTTTCTATAAGCATGCTTTTACATGTCTATATCGTATGTTCCTTTACTGTATTTCCTGAGTTTTTAATCGTTGTTTTCCTTTACTGGATTTTCGTTTTAAACTCTAAGCATGCTTCATCTACTATTTTTATAAACTTATATCGCCTCTTCTCTTCTGAACTTATTTGAGTGACAAGCTGTGCTTAGATGTGTTCCCTATGTTTCAAATTAGTTTCCCCACTCTATTTGCCTTGAACCTGCTGTTCTCTTTGTTTATTTTCTCATAAGTCTCTAAAAGAGACTACTGAGCCTGCTCCAGTTGTTGTTTTCTCGTCTATGCATCTGATTTGAGTAAGAAACCCTAATATTTGGGGGGTTTTTGGCAGGCTTGATCTTATGTTTGGATTAGGGTTCTATTCAGAACCCTTGACTCTTTCATACTCATTCTAAGTCTATGATCTGAACCTTCTTTGTTATGACTCTAGATTTTCTATACGATTCTCTCTTGTTTGTGTTGTTTGTGTGCTTCATATATGAACCTTTCTTTCAAAAGGCTTTTTGCCAACTTGTGATTGATTCCGAACTCCTTTTTCTAAGGTTTGATTGAGTGCTACCGATTTTCTTTAAATTAAACCTCTTTTCACCTTCTTCTAGTTGGATTCATTCGTACCAAGACTCAAATCCTGATTTTTTTACCGCCTGCTGATTGATTTCCTTTCCTTATTTGTCCAAACCGTGTACTACTAGACTCCTGCCTTAAATAAATTTCTGTGTATCTACCCTTTCTGTACTGCTTTGGAAAAGATTTGGTTCTTTCCTTAATTATCCTGCCCGTTTGAAATCAATTCCCTTGACTGAAGGGAAATCATTGAAACTGATTTTCAAAGTTATTTTCTTACCTCTTTCTACTCGTTTTCTGCACTATAAAAAGGGGCTACCCTTTTACACTTTCGATAGCTTTTCTGCACAAACAGGCTTTCACACATTGGAATACTGAGTTTTCTCTCGATTAAACTGCTTCTCGTTTATATTATTGAGTACTCTGCTTTCTACTCTCCTTTTCTCATTTTTACCTTCTGAAATTTTCTTGAGTTCTCGTGAACTCTCAAGTGTTCTGCTGCAAACTTAAGTCTGCTCCTGCTGATTCCTTGCTGCTCGCTTACTCTGCTATTTTTTTTACTTCGTAACTGGTATGTTCTTAGTTATATAATGCCCCCTTCACTATGTGATTACTGTTTAGTCTGTTATGCTTTGCTTCACCATGTGTTTATTTCTTAGTTTGTTATTCTTTCCTTCCTCATGTTCCTGCCATTAATGTGCTTACATGAATTCCGACTTCCCTTTTTCCCCTTTATGTGTTGAGCCTAACTTGGGTCTGGTGGTGTCCTAACCATCATTCAGACTCAGGTCTGACCCTCAAGGGTCTGCTCCTAACTTGTTTGACTAAATAAATGGTCAGGGGTGTGCCAGTCTTCACCTATGGCTGGGTTCGACCACCATTTGTTATGGTTCCCCAATCACTTTGCACTTAGTCCTAGTTATAAGTTCTGGCCCTCTCTTGCAATCCATGCTTTGGGACCCTTCAGTTCCCTTTGAACTTGGATGCCTGAGGGCTGGCTATTCCGCACTGCACTATTCTAATTCTAAATGGGTATCTTGGGTGTAAGCAATGCCGGGAATTCCTGAAATTCCTTGGAACTTTGGAAACACCCTTGATAAAGAGAAGGCTTTGGAAATATGGATCCCGGAGTTGGTTAAACACATGTTATTGGACATCAAGATTGAATTAGGCTTCTTTGATCCAGCTGTTAGCTTTTGATGTATCTTTAATTTCCAGTTTGATTTATTGAGTTTGTAATAATTTTGTATGAAACTTGGGGAATATAGTAAAAGGGTGTGGGAGGGGTTTTTACTTTCTTGCATCAATAAAGGGTAGATATCATGACTTTAGGACTTTAATTTTCTTACTAGAAATCCTGCCTATAGGATTGACCAATATTTCTGATTCAAAGTCACCATAGATACCATGCCTATAGGGTTTAACGTTTAATTATGCTGCAAGTCATCTAGAAATTCTGCCTATAAGGTTTAATGTTTAATCATATTGCAAATCACTAGAGATCTTGCCTATAGGACTTAACGTTCATGTAATCAATGCATATATAAATCATGCCTATAAGGAATGCATATGCATTAGGCAAACTGTAGGGTTAATTAACACAATAATCTTTTATAAGTTAAATAACAGGCTTTAAAAATCGAAAATAGATATCATGCCTATAGGACTTCACATCAAACTCGACTGATTTGTTTTAAGCAATAAGCGTCTGTTAATTAGTTTTTAAACGGCTTAATTCAGTAACATTTTCAAAAACCTAATCTTTTAATAAAACACGTTGAACTAGTATACTTTTAAGTTCTTCAAATCTACATCTCTTTATGAAACAGTTTCTTTCTAAGCATTTTGCCTAAACGTTTTACTCAGTCCCTGAAACTGTCTTTTTTTAAAACGGTTCTGCAGTTTACTTTTCCTTAGATATTTCTGTCTCTGAAACTCTCTCGCAACCATTTCTGTGTTTTATGCTCGAACAATCTGATGATTCTTTTACTCATTTCTCAATATACTGCAGTCCATACTCTCTTTTCAAAATTCTTCTGCATTAGACTACTTTTCTGAAACCAGTATTTTTAAAATCACTCGCTTAAAATACCTTAATACCTGACAACTGTATCCAAGTTGCCTAATGCGGGATTCCTGTATAAACGTATGTATTGAACCAATCCGCCCGCTGCTTAATTTTTAATTTTTAAATACCAAACCAGTATGTGTAAAGCCATGCCAAACTATATGTTATCTGGTTTATGGGGTTTATGTGAGCCTTGCCTATTTGTTTGTTCATTCCCCCTACTTGTTACTTGCTTTTTGAATGTCGATTAGAATTTTTATCCTTTAAACTCCATAAAGGCCCCATCCCTTTCTTCCCCTTTTAGGATTAGAAGTCCTAATACCCCGGGACTGATAGTTTGGGACAGGTAATAGCATGCAATAAGCAAATGATGCCATTCCGCACTCCAATACCTTCACGGGGTGGGCAGGGTAGACATGGAGATGATGATTACACAATAACACTATGCATACAATCAGTTGTCGGTGTTGTGAGAATGATCCATGTAATGTATAAACCTAAGACCCCCTTTCCTCTTTATTAGTTTAATAATTTTTTTCAGAATTTTTTAAAAGTTGTCCAGTCTTCAACTTCCATTCCTTTTACTTCTTTTTAGTTACTTGTACCAATTATTTAACCCCTTTCCTTTACTTGCATATCTCTTCTTTAATCACAAAAACTATTTCCTTCCAAATTTCAGCACTTCTAAATCCTTTTCACATTCCTATTTGTAACCGTTTCCCATGTTTGCAATGTTTGTTTGTTCATTTGTTTGCTTGCATTTAAAGTCACAATTGTAGCATGGCTGGGAACCACACTAGTGAATCTTGAGGGGTTCCTAATACCTTCCCCTCGAGATAATTTCACACCCTTACCCGAACTTTGGGTTTTTATCTTTTATTTCTTTTAAAGTGTCCTAATGCACTATAATCATTAGGTGGCGACTCTCCAAACTCTCAAAACCTAATTCCCAAAGTGGGAAAAGAGTTGTCCTCCCAAATGTCGTGAACCCGATTTCGCTCTTTAGAAAAGGGGGTGTCGACAAAGAAGCCTTCGACAAAATCAAAGAATATCTGTCAAATCCGCCAGTCTTGAACCCACCCGAACTTGGGAGGCCTTTGTTTTTGTATTTGATAATCTTGGAGAATTCTTTCGGTTGTGTGCTCGGGAAACATGATGTGATCAGGAGGAAAGAGCAAGCAATCTATTATTTAAGCAAAAATTTCACAAGTTATGAAGCCAAATACACTTTGTTGGAAAGGACTTGCTGTGCTCTAACTTGTATCGCTCAAAAGCTTAGACATTATTTGCTGGCCTACACCACTTATCCCATCACCGGGCTAGACCCTTTGAAGTATATATTCCAAAAGCCGATTCCCACAGGAGGTTAGCAAAATGGCAAATCTTACTCACTGAATTCAACATAATCTATGTTACCCGCACGGCGATGAAAACCCAAGCTTTAGCAAATCACCTGGCTGAAAACCCTGTTGATAACGAGTATCATCCTCTGAGTACTTACTTCCCATACAAGGAGGTAAATTCAGTCAAGGTAACATCAGAAGACACCAATGCTTTAAAAAAGTTCTTTGATGGAGTGGTGAATGCAAAAGGTGAATTCAAAAGGTGTCGGGATTTGGTCAACACTATCCAGCCACAACCCAGCTTGGATTTTTCTGCATAAACAACACCACCAAATATGAAGCCTGTATTATAGGTATGAATATGGCGATCGACCAAGATGTGAAAGAGTTGATAATCATGGGAGATTCGAACTTGATTATCTGACAAGCTCATGGAGAATAGGAAACTCGGGATGTCAAGTTATTCCATATAGGCAACATGTGGAAGATCTTAACAAACATTTCAAGTCAGTCGAGTTCAGGCACATTCCTCATTTTCACAATGAGTTAGCCGACGCACTCGCTACTTTGGCCTCGATGTTGCCATATCCAAGCAATATCCACATTGACCCGTTGGAAATCTAAATCCAGAAAAGGCATGGTTACTGCAATGCGGTTGAGATGGAACAAAATATTCAGCCATGGTATCATGATATAAAAAGATTCTAAAAATGAAGGAATATCCCAAGCCAGCTAATGGAGACCAAAAGAGAACAATTAGAAGGCTTGCCGATAGTTTCTTTTTGAGCGGCAAGGTCTTGTACAAACGGACTCTAGATCTCAACTTATTAATATGTGTAGATGTCGAAGAGGTCGAAAGAATCATGCATGAAGTGCACGCATGAGTGTGTGGACCACACATGAATGGATATGTACTTGCAAAGAAAATCCTTCGAGTAGACTATTACTGGATGACTATGGAAAAAGATTGCTTTAGTTTTATCTGGAAATGTCATCAGTGTCAGGTGCACGGTGACTTGATTCATGCACCGCCTACAAAGCTGCATCCTATGTCAGCATCATGGTCATTCATTGCTTGGGGTATGGATGTTATTGGGCTAATCGAGCCAAAAGCTTCAAATGGGCATAGATTCATATTGGTTGCCATTGATTACTTTACAAAATAGGTTGAGGCAGTCACTCTCAAAGCTGTCACTAAGAAAGTCATAGTAGGCTCCGTGCACTCCAATATCATCTACCATTTTGTTATTCCTACGACCATTATTATAGATAATGCTGCAAACCTAAATAGTCATTTGATGAGGGAGATATGTGAACAATTCAAGATCACCCATCGGAATTCTACCCCTTATCGGCCTAAAGCTAATGGTGTTGTTGAAGCAGCCAATAAGAACATCAAGAAGATTCTTAGGAAGATGATCCAAAGTTCCAGGCAATGGCATGAAAAGTTGTCGTTTGCATTGTTGGGATATCGCACAACTGTGCGCACATCAGTCGACGTAACTCCATATCTATCGATTTATGGCACTGAAGCCGTGATACTTGCAGAAGTTGAAATCCCTTCTCTTTGGATCATTGTGGAAGCTGAGATTGAGGATAGTGCGTAGGTCAAAACCAGTCTGGAACAGTTAACCCTGATTGATGAAAAGCGAATGACCGCAATCTGCCACGAGTAGTTATATCAACAAAAAATAGCTCGTTCCTACAACAAAAAGGTATGGCCTAGGAACTTTGAAGTGGGGAAACTTGTTTTGAGGCGTATTATCCCTCACCACCAGGAAGTAAAAAAGAAAGTTTGCGCCCAACTGGAAAGGCACATACATTATAAGAAAGATGTTGCCAAAAGGGGCATTGTACTTGGGCGACATTGAAGGGAATGATCCCGAAACAACAGTAAATGCAGACGTAGTCAAAAGATACTAGGTTTAAATCATTTGTGGTACCAATATTATCTGATTAGGATGATGAAGGCTTTCATTCACGCTACCCCAAACACTCCAATAATTTGCTAACCCTTTGAGCCAGTTACCTTTCTTCCAGTACCCTCTTTGGAACCTTAAAAAAAATCATCAATTAGATCCAAAAAAAAAAATTCCCTAAATTACGTTCGACTTGATTCTAAAAGGATACGTAAGCAGCCTCTCTCTAGGGTTCAGTCATACAAAAACAAAAATGCAATTTCCCCCGAAAGTGAAACTGGGGAAGATGTTATAATAATTTGGCGACGGTTCGCCTGAAAGGTTCCAAAGTTGTAATTCAGTCCAAATTCTTTGTACCCCAAACCTTGCTCAAGTCCTTCCGATCAATCCGCTAAAAATGTTTAGACTTAGAGAACGTGGCTACCGGATCTGATACAATCAAAATGAGAGAAATAAAATGAGAGAGTCTTGTTGGTGAAAACCTATGCAGGCACCGTAAGGCGATGGAAAGCAGAGAAATCAAAAAATAAGAGAGTTTTATTAGTGAAAACTCGTAAAGAACATTGTAAGGCGACGGTGAGAAGAGAAATGAGAGAGGTCAATTAGCAAAAACCTGCAAATGGCATTGTTGATTGAATAGAAGGAATCCCTTACAACCATTAGCACTGAAAGAGTCCTGGAAAGGTTTCCCGATTTTAGAACACGGCTCATCATGGGTTTATGGTTGCATAGGTCTAGTATCCAGTCCTAGAAGCATGTCATGTCTATTGAAGTCTGCATGCATTACAGCTAAGTCCTTCTTTCCTCCCCCCAAAGGGACACTTCTCTTTAAATTCATTCTTTACTTTTCTTTGAATCCCTTTCGATTTGATCTTCCTACGAAACTAATAGAAAGAAAAGATGGCAAGATTGGTTTTACAGGGTTCTTCTTAGCAAAAGCAAAGTTCAGGAAAGGGAATTCAGCCGCAGCGGGTGCATCAAGTCAACCTCGACTGGCCATGATGGCTGATGCTCTAGAGTCAAAAATTATTGAAAAGGAAAGAATTCAAAGTCAAGTGCCTATAAAGGCGAAATGAAATGAAAAACCAAGCCCTAAGGGTTAACCGTCATGTGAAATTTTAGGAAAAGTCAAGATACCCGGCTTTAGAAAACAAATCAGTCTCCAGAAAGCCAGCAAGCAGTAAAGGATTTTAGCAAAAGAGTTGGGCTGAGATCAAGTGATCAAAACAATCAAGGCCACAAAGCCAACCACCTTTTCAAACTGACAAATTATTCTTTGATTTGAAAACATGTGCAATCTAAGATAAGCCCATGCGCAATAAAAGCAAGGTGCGAAGAGACCAGAATGGTCCTACGTCAAAGTTAACCCAAAAAAGGAAGTCCCTTTCAATATCTTCACGTTTTCTATTGAATAAAATATTAAAAGTGAAATGAAAACAAGAAGAAGAAAAATTTCAAAATCATGGTAGCCTAGGGTCCCCAATATCTAGCTATGTTCTTCCAACATAGGGTCCCATCCCTAGTCACCCCAGCATAACCTGGTAGTCTTTTCTATTATAGGGTTCCACTCCCTAGTTAATCCCCGGCATAACCCGAGGGCTTTTTCTTTTCTAGCTAACCCGATCCGATGTTGATACCCAATTTTTCCCTATATAATTTTCATATACAAAATATTTCAAAAATAGCATATATATGTATATATAAGCTTGCCCAAGTATTTTGGTATTTTACATAATTTTCAAAGATTTTTAAAATCAATTTATTGTCTATTTTGGCAGTATAAAATCCAATAATTATACCCAAAGATTATCATTTTGGTGAATGACATATTTTATTCTCATATTTACACAAAAATATGGTTACGGTAATTTTTGTATATTTTTATAAAATTATGATATTTTAAAAGCTAAATTGTGTATAATTATAATTTTAGACTATTTTAAGATTAATAGCATTTCTATAAATATTAAATTAATTCCAGCATTTTTAAATTAATATTTATACATTGTTCATTGGTTCCTTGCTTTTAAATAAGTTTTTAAAATTATTTTACTATTTTTTATAAATAAAAAGGGTAAAATTGGCTATTTAACATTTAGCCTCAGTTCATTTCAATTAAAGCCCCATTTAATTTCAATTATAGCCCTTAAATCGACCCAATTCTACCCCAATTAAATCAGCCATATTCCAATTTTAACCCAACCCACAACACATTCAAAGTACCTGACCCAAGCCCCTTTTGATCTGGACCGTTGATCTCTGAGATCAACGGTCCCTATCCATCCTACCATAATTAAACCTAAACAAATACCCTAATTCCCTTATTTCTCTCTATCAGCCGCCCTTGAATCCCAAACCCTCTCAAAATCCTCTCAACAGCTCTCCTAAATCGTAGCCTTCTCCTACCTTGTTTCACCATGTTTTCACCGGAATCCATGGCTTCCCAGACCATGGATGGTCTCTATTCACCCTCTCCACCATTAGACCTTGGGTGTTCGAGGCCTGGAAAGCTGACTTCAATGGTTCTCCCTCCGATCTTCCCCGTTCCTTGATTCCATGGCTTCTCCAGCCATGCTCCGGCGTATTCAAGACTCATGAGCCTGATTCTTGAGCCTTTTCGACTCAAGATCGGACCTTCTTCCAAGCCTTTCTTGTTTCTAGGGTTTCTCTAAAACCCTAAGCTATTCGAGGTTCTTTCACCATTATTTGCTTAGATCTATACTATATCTATGTTTTTCTTGCCATCTAAAGAGTTTTCCCCAAAAGTTTCTTTTCAAAATCATTTCTCTTGAATTTTAGGGTTTTTGAAAGGATTTTTTTGGGAAAATCTTTATAATTTTTTCTTCTTCTTTGCTTTATGTGTGGTTGTCCATACCTTGCTCGTGTATTTTTTTTATTTACACATGTACTGTCTTCTACCTTTTTCTTTTCTACTATGGATGTTACTCCTGTTAATCTCTGCTATGTTTTCTTTACTCTTTTACTGTGTGTGTTTACCGTTAAGTTATTTGATTTTTGGACTCTGTTCATGTTCTTACATGCTTCATCTTTTTGTGTTCAAGTTCGTATCATCTCTTTCTTCTGAACTTGTTTAGGTTCCGAGTTTTCTTAATTATGTTCTTCATGGTTTTTCTTCCATTGTAGTTAAAACATGCTATCATATCTGTTTTGTTGAGACTCTGAAACAAATGGCTTGTCTCCTCACCTCCATGTCTTATTCAATTTTGAAACCCTAGGGTTTGTGGGTTTCCTTTGACGATTTTGATTTTGTGTTCGAGCTAGGGTTCCACATTGGGACCTTGGAATCTCAGACACATTTTGAGTCTATAAATTGGACTTGTACCCCATTTTTCTTGTGATTCTGAACTTTTCTTTGATGAGACTCTAAATAATTTGACAATCCTTTCTTGATTCACATTTGTGTGCTCTGCTTTCAAAGGTTTTGGCCAACTACTAATTTATTTCGAATTCCTTTAATTATGTTTACTTGATTGTTACTGATTTTCCCTAATTAAACCTTTTTTTACCCCTTTCCTGACTTGATTCATTCGAGTAAAAGTCTGAAACTTTGATTTTAATAGTTGATTCCCTTTCCTTTTTTAGAAACTGTGTACTTGGTTTGTTGCCTTAAATAGCTTCTATGTACCTACCCTTTATTATACTGCTAGGAAAATATTTTTTCAAATCCCTTTCCTTAATTGTATTCTACCCGTTGGAAATTGAATCCCTTAACTGAAGGAAAATTCTATGTGATTGATTGCAAACTATTTTCTTATCTTTCTTACTTGCTTCTCTGCACTATAAAAGGGACTACCCTCATGCACTTTTAAGGACACTTCAAGTTCAATACCTCGAACTTTTACTTTCAACTTACACACTTACAATATTGCTTTGAGTTCAATACTCTCTCAGCACTCTACTTTTCTAAGATCTTTTGGGACTGCTTGCTTACAAATTGGCTTTTCAAGACTACTATTTCTTTTTACATGTTTTCCCTGAAACCGGTATGTCTAATTTAATTTTTCTAGCTCACCTCTGTGTTTACTTTATAGTTTCAGCATTCTAGTTTACTATGTTGTTCATGTTCAGTGATTAAACTATGTATGTTCTTTCCTTGCATTTGTTTCCATTGTGAATCTGTAACCCATATACCCCTCTATGTTTCTGAGTTAAAGTTTTGTCCTTGTAGTATCCAAATTACTGCTCAGGTTTGAATTTGATCTTCAATAGATCCTAACTCCTAAAACTTGGCTAACAGGCTGGTCAAGGGGGTGCCAGCACTCCTAAAACTTGACCACTAACCTGTCCTAGACTCCCTAATTCCCCCTCTATTGCACTTACACTTACTCTTAGACTCTAAGTTTTGCCCCCTCCTATGAGCCTTGCATTGGGACCTTGAGTTCCCTCTGAACTTGGACATTTGAGGGCTGGCCCTTCCACACTGCACTATAATCTCATTCTGCAATGTATTTGGGTGTACGCGCTGCTTGGGATTCATGAAGACCCCTTGGAACTTTGACATACCTAAAATATGAGAAAGGCTTTGGAAATCTGATCTTTGGAAGTTGGTTTATCTCATATTGTTAGACCATGAGTCTGAATTAGGCTATTTGGTTGTAGCTTGAATTTCTGATGTAATTTTTTTTATCCTTCTTGATTCATTAGGGTCTGTACTAATATGTAATAACTATGGGGTTCTACTAAAAAAGGGAGGGTCATTTATGTATGCATATGGGTAGACAGCATGCTCATAGGGATTACTATTTACAAATTTTGCATTCATGCATAACGTGTAGAACCACTGCGTATAAGTTTCTGCATATAGAAATCATTTATAAGTTTATGGATCCGCATTTAGAAATCCTGCCTATAAGTTATGCATTACACGTAGAAATCCTACCTATAAGATCGTCTCATTACTGCATTAGAAATCTTGCCTATAAGATTGTTTCATTACTAGAAAGCATGCCTATAAGTTTTTGCATATAGAAATCATTCTTATAGTTTTGTTTCTGCACCTATGCATATACGTCTGTCATTAGGCAAATAATCGCAGGTTTAACAATAATCAACCTCATTCTAGATACCATTCCTATAGGACTCCTGCACTTATGTAGTCATCTTAAAATCAACAACACTTAGAAATCATGCCTATAGGATGTAATGAGTTGATCAGCTTCGTCTATTTCACCTATGAGTTTAAAATCAGTAGTAAGGTCGTTTAAAATCTGCAGAACTTTGCTTATAAAACCAGTAACCTTTCCTTAAAATCAGACGCCTTCTGCATCGTTAGATATTATATTTATAGGCCTCATCTAGGTAAACCAGTAGGTCATAAATCAACTGTGTCAGTCCCTGATAAAACACCACCAGAAAAGGCCTAATTCGGACTTCTCATCTGAGAAATATATGATAAAGTAGCCTGTCCTAATGGTTTAAATTTAATTCAGACTACAACCAGTATTTGAAGTCATGCTAGATAATTTGTTTCTTTAAGTGAGAAGGCCTGTTTGAGCCTTTAACTGTTATGTATTTTCCCTTTTACTGCTCCTATGTGTTTTGTTTGTCGCACCAGATTTTTGTCCTTTTTAAAACTTTGAAGAGCCAATATCCCTTCCTTTTAGGATTATTAGTCCCAAGTGCCTCCGGGACTGATAGGATTGGGGCGAATATTAGCATGCAATAAGAAAAGAGACCATTCCGCGATTTAGTACCTTAACAGGGTAGGAAAGGGTAGACATGGATATGATGATCACGCAATAACACCACGTGTATAAATGGTTACCGGGTGTTGCGTGGGGTGATACATATTATTTATAAACCTAGGACCCCTTTCCGCTTTACTTTTTCACTTCCCTTTTTCCAGAATTTTTTAAGATGTTTAGTTTCTTCAACTCTTTCACTTATTATGCACAAGCTCTTTTAATTGTCTGGTTTTCAGCACTGTTTTCTTCCCCAAAAACTTCCTCCCCTATTTCATTCCTTTGTTTGATCATTTATACCAATTATTTGACCCCTATTTTTCTGCACTTGTATATTCTTTAAATAATTATGAAATCGCCTATTCCCAAACTTCAGCATGTTTACTTAACTTTCACACTTCCCTTTGTTTGCAATCGTTATCTGAAAGTTGTCTTGTATGTTTATTTGTTGTTTACATTTAAAATCACAATTTTAGCATGGCCGGGAACCACAGTAGTGGATCTTGGGGGTGCCTAACACCTTCCCCCCGAGATAATTTCTAGCCCTTACCCAAACTCTGGTTCTTCAACTCAAACCCTTCTTAGTGTCCTAATGCACTTTAATCATTAGGTGGCGACTCTAAATCTCAAACCCAATTCCCAAAAGGAAAAGGTTTGTCTGCCCAAATATCATAAACCCAATTTTGCCTTTAGAAAAAGGGGGCATCAACAGCATGGTGACTTCGCTGGGGATTTTCTTTAGTCTATCACCATTTCATGTTACTTGTGACTTTACTGCCTCTTTATTGCCTTTATTTAATGCCTTTATCTCTTTTCTACTACTAAACTGACTTGGCTCTTTATTTCTTTTCTTTAATGCTTTCTTTTATCGATTTCCTTCAATATTGTTGTAATTATGAGCAATTATTGTAATCATTACTTTATGAACGTGCAAATATGTGATAACTCATTTAATTCTTGTAATTGCATATTCAACATCATATTCCACTCGTGCCAAATAAAATACCATAGCAATGCTTATAATGAGTGGTTGTGCCCTTCCGATATTATCACCCCCTAAATTTGGCAAAGGCGTATTTGCGGTAAAACCAATCGATCAGCGGTGCAGTTGATGGTTCCGTGCCTTCCCCTCTTGAGTTGTCCGCTCAAGGGTACCGGTCTAGCACCCCATAGAAACCTTACTCTGTTCAATTATGCATGCATCACTATTAAACCTAGCCAAGTCGGTTATGATGTCCGCATAATGACTCTTTAAGATAGCTTTGTCCAAAGTTCACTGGGTTTCCTTGGAACCCAAACGGACCTCATCACGTCTGTGCATTTATTTGGAAAACTAAATGTTGCTTATGTCGATTATTGATATTTAAATAGTCGAGTCTGGTGGGGTAAGGGTCTAACACTTTGTTTTGCAGAAAATGTGGCATGAAGTCCCCAGATTCGGCATGGTAACCAACATCCACCCAAGGTTGCTAAGGTGGTGGGAAGACCTTCACTCCAGTGATCAGAACCTTGTCCGCAAATATTTGGGGAATTTGCCTTCTCTTCTAGAAATCCAACCCGGCAACAAAATCATAGAGGCTACAAGTCTATTCTGGGATGGCGATATGTCTGTGTTCCGCTTCGAGGACCTTAAAATAACACCTCTACTCGAGGAAATATGAGGACTAGCTGGTATCCCCTAGGAGACTCCGGATTTGCATATGCCAGAAAATTATAAGGGTTGGGGTTTTCTCAAAATGATGGGACTAAAGAAGAACATAGACTTGACCTGCTTGAAGGATTCCTACATTCCTTTCGACTATCTGTACGAGAAATATGGCCATAGCAAGTCCTACCGCACTTACCCAGATGAATTAGCCCTCACATCACTGGGGCATATCCACAGAAGTGTCTTTGTCTTTATGTTCTGCTTTTTGGGGATAATAGTATTTCTTATGAAGAAGGCTAGGATCCATAGCAGACTGGCCATGGTCACCAAGACTTTAATGGAAGGAATTGGCAGGAATCCTTTTAGCATAGTACCTATAATCGTTGCAGAGATATACCAAGCCCTGGAAGATTGTCAACGAGGGGCTAAACACTTTGAGGGTTGTAACTTGCTGCTACAAATCTGGCTCATGAAGCACCTCCAAAGGGGTGAATATCGGCAAGGGATTCTGCGCAGAGATAGGGCTAATCATATCGCCTTCCATCAGCCAAGGCGAATGAACTATATGCCTAATATGTTTGCCCAACCAGAAGATGCCAAATGGTGGGTAGAGTTGTTCGAAAATCTGAGAGAGGACCAAGTGCAATGGATGTACGAATGGTTCCCTACTGAAGAGTTCATTATCTGATCTCGGGAAGCACCGTTTCTTATACTCATCGGTCTGAGAGGAACTTATCCTTATGTCCTCTCCGAGTCATGAGGCAGGCAAGAAGAAAGTAAGTTATACCAAGGGTCGACAAAATGAGCCACTTCAGGGCTGACTTTCAAGATGATGATAGTCCATACAAGTGTCAAGCTCAGCATATGTGGCACTGCAAAATCATACTGGGAAAGGAATCCATAGAACCAGACAGGTACCATGCTTACTATCCAAGATGATTGGAAGACGATCATAGTGAGTTAGGACAACCCGGGTTTGTTCGAGGTCACAGCATCATCGATGAAAAAGCTAAAGTACAGGTTAAGTACAACCGATTACCCAAGAGGATTCGAGAATGCGAGAGTGAGCACCAGGAAATTCAAGAAGCCCATCAAAATCTGATTGAAGAATGGAAAGATATGGCTGCCAGCGCCAACAAGTGACTGGGTATTTGGAACGGGGTTTAGTGGAGCTAAAAGAAGTTCATTCAGAGGATTGAAAATTTCCAGAATGCTGAGGGAAATGAGGGAGGGCACTTGGCTAGAGCACTTGCTGCTGGGATTACGTGAGCTGGTAAAGCTGTTCGATGGAGCTAAAGATGCCAAGTCTGGGGAAGGTCCTTCGGGGACCAAGTAGTTAGGAGTCTTTTCTTTATTTTAAATGTAATAAAACCGATGGCCATTAGTGACATTTTATTTTTTGCTATTTTAGTGTCATTTTGGGATTTGTCTTATTCTTATCAATAAAATAAGGCATTTAGCATTATAAGTTCTCCAAATCAACTTGTCGCTAGGCCTACCTCGGGTATAACGAGGCTCCCAAATTAGGACACGATTTATTATCTTGCACCGTGTGTTTAAAAACGTTTTCTTCTCACGATCCTCGCTAACTTGTTACCTTGCTTTGTTTTTTTGCTTTTATTTATTCCCCTCCCGAAAGGTTAGTTCGTGCACTCTGGCATCGTCATCTTACTCTACATGATCTAAAGGCCCTCCACCTCCTCCTTCTCCGAGTCCTATCAGAAACAAGAATAAGGGAAAAATGGAAGATTTGAGCAACATCAGAATGGAGAACTCAGTTGAAAGGGTAAAGGCTCCTCAGGGTATTAAAGTTTCCAAGGAAAGTGCCTCCCAGCTCGAATAGAAGTTATTGAAATTTCATGAAGAACTGGACCAAGTTCGGAACTTGGCAAGCTTGTCGTTTTCCCTCACTACCCGAGATGTCAACTTTCCCAACACTCAAAATCCCACACCACCACAAAACATCCCGAAACCACAAAACCAACCCGCTCCCCATCACCACTACAACACATGCCACACTTCAAGCAATACCCCACTGCTCATCGCTGAACTACTAAACTCCACAAACAATAATCACCACAACACCCCCATCTATGTGGAAACCTTACCATACCCCATTTAGCCCGCCTCGAGCACACCTGAGTCTGATGAAAAAGACTCTATTATCAGGAATCTGACCGCAGAACTCAATAAGCTAACTAGCCGAGTTCAGGGTATTGAAGGAAGCAAGGGGATCGAGGGACTGAATTACGAAGATCTTTGCATTCAACCAGATGTCGAACTGACCGAGGGGTACAAACCTCCCAAGTTCGAAATGTTCGATGGTACCGGGGATCCCAGAGTTCATTTGAGGACATACTGCTACAAGCTTGTCGGAGTAGGAAAAATATGAAAAGATTCGCATGAAGCTCTTTATGAGAAGTCTGAATGGGATGCTCTATCTTGGTACATTAGCCAAGACCCAAATAAGTGGCCGAACTGGGTAAGTATGGCGTCCGATTTCATGGACAGTTCAGATTCAACACAAAAAATGTGCCAGATGAGTTCTACATCAAGAACATAAAGAAGAAACCTACAGAGACATTCTGCGAGTATGCTACTCGTCGGAGATCAGAAGCTGCCAAGGTCAGGCCAACTTTAGAAGAAGAGCAAATGAACAGGTTTTTCGTTCGGGCTCAAGACCCACAGTACTACAAAAGGTTGATGCTAATTGAAGGCCAGAAATTTTCCGACATCATCAAGCAAGGGGAGATGATCGAGGAAGGCATTAAAAGTGGTACGATCACTAACTTTAAAGCATTACAGGCTACCAACAAGGCTCTACAGTCTGGTAGCACGTCTAAGAAAAAGGATGTGAGTGCTGTGATGGTTGCATAGAGAACAAAATCCCCAATAAAATACCAAACCTACCCAATACCCCCTCTTACATATCAACCTACCTCAAATTACCAAGCACATTTGCCTCTTACCAAGCTCTACCACCTACTTACCAATCATCTCCACCTCCCGCATATCAGCCTACTTCACCAAAATAATCCTAACCCACACACGTCTACCAAGTCTACAACACCCTACAAGCCCACTATCAATCACCTCCCCCTCGCCAAAATTTCCTTAGACCTCGACCAAACTTCGACCGCAGACCTCCCAAATAGTACACCGCCATTGCCGAACCAATCGACCAGTTGTATGAAAGGCTTAAAGCTGCTAGTTATGTCACCCCTATCCTTGTTATAACCCCAAAAAATGCTTCCCAATGGATCAACCTAAACAAAACCTATGCATACCATTCCGGCATGAAGGGGCATACTATTGATGAATGTCGCTCTTTGAAGGATAATATACAAGATTTAATTGACAACAAGATCATCGTGGCAAAGGAGCCTGCTCCGAATATCCGTAACAACCCTCTACCAGACCATAAGGGTGGAGATGTTCACATGATTGAGATAGAAGATGATTGGGACCCCAAAGGATTGATCAGATTGATCGATGAAGGTGGCGAGCCAAAGAAACCAACAGTCACACTTAATCCAACTATAGTCTAGATCTGGCCTTCTAGAGATGCTAAAGCGAACATGTCTATATCACTTGAGTTTGAAGCGCCTTCTTCTACAAAAATGCCATGACCGACTAAGGTCAAATTTGGGTCCCCAAAGGCACCTATGCCATTTAAAGTTGTTGTGTTACCTTCCAAAGTTAGGGTGCCTATTCCGGTAGCAATGTCGGCCATAGCACCATTCCATATGAAGGCCATCCCTTGGGATTATGCAGCCGAGCCAAGAAGAAAAGGAAAAGCCAAATCTGGAGAAGCGGTTGCGGCACAGGCATGACAAAAACTGGCAAGGTTTATACTCCAGAACATTTAGCTGAATCGAGTAATCAGGACTCTGGACAGCTGACCGAAACTAGGCCCGATAATCTCTGAAGGAAGATACAAGCAAAGGAGTACTCAGTCATTGATTTGAATAAAACACCAGCACAGATCTCCATCCTAGCTCTTCTACAAAGCTCCGATGCACATAAGAATGCCTTGTTAAAAGTACTGAGTGAGGCATATGTACCGAGAAACATAACTGGAAGAGAAATGGCAAACATGGTAAGGCAAGTATTGGAGAGTCACAAAATCACTTTCCACGAAGATGAGCTGCCACCGGAAGGTTTAAGCCACAACAAGGCGTTGCACATCACTATGCAATGTAAGGATTATTTCATCACCATGATTCTGATTGACGGATGGTCCAGCCTCAATATTTGTCCATTGGTGACTCTCAAAATATTGGGAAAGAGCCTGCATGAGATCATGGATAGAGCCATCAATGTCAAAGCTTTCAATGGTTCCCAAAGATCCACTATTAGGGAAACCAGTTTGTGTCTGCAAATGGGACCTACTTGGTTCGATGTCGACTTTCAAGTAATAAACGTCCCAGCATCTTACAACTTGCTATTGGGACAGCTCGGGATCCATGTTGTTGGGGCTGTGGCATCAACCCTACATCAGGCGGTGAAGTTTGAGTGGAATCACCAAGAGGTGATTATTCATGCGACGGTAGCATTCTTATATATAGTTGCCAGACCATCCTAACAATCGGAGGAAGAAGAAATATAGGCGGAGAAACCTACCACCATATTGAGCGATTCAACGTAGTGGACAAGTACAAATGGAAGGATACCAAAATCGAAAGCATACTGAATTGGAGCAGGTATAAACCCGGTAAAGGACTTGGCAAGAATCTCCAAGGAATCGCTAAGTCCATTAAGCTCAAGTAGCATGGCACCACCTTCGGATTGGGGTATACCTAGGAAGAATTCAAGAACTGGTTGCCACCCTAGCACGACCCTTACAATCCATTGGAGTAGCCGATACCCCATCTGGAATAGAGTTTTTAACCAGCCGAAGTCATCTATGGGTTAGAAGAAGAGGAAGCATTAGCAGCAATGTGGAATTTGTTCTTAGAAGAAGATGATATGGACTGTTATGTCATTTTTGAGGAAGAGAGGGAGGAAGGCCTTTCTATAAAGGCTGTAAGCAGAGGAGCACGCCTCAATAACTGGACTGTCAAAACCACTAGAACCCGGCGTGCCTCGGGGTAGCAAGGTTGAACAAAGCACCATGCATTATTTTGTTTTACTAGTTTATTTCCCTTTCGCATTTTTTTTCACAAGAAAGAGCTCCAATGTTCAAAACACTTATGGAATTTATTAAAGTATTTCAATTTTCTTACAAATCTCTCTCTTATTATTTCTTCTCATTACTTTACTTAAACAACATTACTATTACTTATCTTGATGAACCAACCATGCAACGAGACAACGCAACAAACGGACATAGATTCAGAAGAAGATCATATACCGGAAGAGAGGTGGAGAATTTTGAGAACAAACCTAAGTCCAACCAGGACGAGACTGAGATCGTCAATCTGGGAGATGTAGAAAACATCAAAGAGATACGAGTCAGCGTTCATTTGTCACCGTCTGAAAAAAAAGAGTATACAGAATTTCTAAGGGAATACGAGGACATATTCGCAAGGTCATATGACGACATGACTAGTCTAAGCACGTCTATTGTGGCTCACAAATTACCGACTGATCCGGCCTATAGTGAAACAGAAGGTCAGAAAGTTCAAGCTAGACATGAGTTTGAAAATCAAGGAAGAAGTCACTAAGCAAGTCAAAGCTAAGGTCCTCAGGATAGCAGAGTATCCAACATGGTTAGCTAATATTGTGCCAGTTCCAAAGAGGGATGGTAAGGTCAGAAAATGCGTCGACTACCAGGATCTCAACCAGGCCAGTCCAAAAGACGACTTCCCCTTGCCGAATATACACATATTGATTGATAACTGTGCCATCATCAAGTCCAAGAAGGCTCCTGACCACATGAAATATTTGAGAAAGTTCTTCAACAGATTGAGAAGGTATAACCTGAAACTGAATCCCGCCAAAATGCATTCGGGGTCCCTACCGAAAAACTACTCGGGTTTATTATGAGTCACCGAGAAATAGAACTGGATCCGTCAAAGGTCAAAGTCATCCAAGAATTGCCACCACTGAAGAACAAGAAGGAAGTAATGAGCTTCTTGGGAAGACTTAACTATATCAGCCAGTTCATAGCTCGGTCCACTATAATTTGTGAGCCAATCTTTAAGATGTTAAAGAAGGATGTCATCGCTAAATAGATCGATGACTGTCAGAAAGCTTCGACAGAATCAAGGAGTACTTGTCATCACCACCAGTTTTGGTCCCGGCCGAGCCAGGTAGACCCTTACTACTCTACCTTGCAGTATTAGATGGAGCGCTTGGTTGTGTTATGGGGCAACATGATGAAATGGGGAGAAAAGAGTAGGCCATCTATTATCTCAGAAAGAATTTCACCAGTTGAGGCACTACTTCTGTGCCTATACCACGTATCTCATATCAAGAATGGATCTATTAAAGTACATCTTTCAGAAGCCCATGCCCACCGGCAAGCTAGCCAAGTGGCAGATCCTGCTGAGTGAATTTGACATTGTCTACATGACTCAGAAAGCAATCAAAGGATAGGCACTAGCGGATCACCTCGTTGAAAACCCTGTGGATGGAGAATATGAGCCTTTAAAGACATATTTTCCTGATCAAGAGGTATCATTCATAGTAGAACACATTGTAGAATCCTATGAGGGTTGGAGGATGTTTTTCGACGGAGCAGCAAATTTCAAGGGAGTTGGCATAGGGGCAGTCCTAGTATCAGAAACCGGCCAACATTATCTTGTATCCGCCAAGATCAGGTTCCCATGCACCAATAAGATGGCCGAGTACGAAGCTTGCATCTTAGGGCTCAAAATGGCTTTTGACACGAATGTCCAAGAGTTGCTAATGATTGGAGATTCAGATTTTCTTATACATCAGATCTGAGAAGAATGGGTGACCAAGAACTCCAAGATACTCCCGTATTTGCATCATGTACAGGAGTTGAGGAAGAGGTTCACAAAGAGAGAGTTCCGGCATGTCCCCAGAATCCAGAATGAGTTTGCTGATGCCTTGGTCACTCTATCATCTATGATTCAGCATCCAGATGAGAACTTCATAGACTCTATTCCAGTAAAGATTCATGATTAGCCAGATTACTGTGCTCATGTTGAGGAGGAAGCAAATGGAAATCCTTGGTTCCACGATATCAAGGAATATTTAACCAAAGGAGGATATCCAGAGCTTGCAAATCCCACTTAGAAGCGCACACTCCGGAGATTATCTAACAATTTCTTTTACAGCGGAGGAATCCTGTATAGGAGGACTCCTGATTTCGGATTACTAAGGTGTGTCGATGCAAATGAAGCATCTAAACTGTTAGAAGAAATCCATGCTTGGACCTGCGGTCCACATATGAACATATTTGTCTTAGCCAAAAAGATATTCCGGGTATATTATTTTTGGATGACTATGGAAACGGACTACATCCAGTATGTCCGAAAGTGCCATCGCTAGCAGATACATGCAGACATGATAAAGGTGCCTCCAAATGAGCTTACTGCAACAAGCTCGCCATGGCCGTTTGCCGCTTGGGTAATGGATATCATTGGACCTATCGAGCATGCCGCTTCAAACTGTCACAGGGTCATTCTAGTGGCAATTGATTATTTCACCAAATGGGTTGAAGTAGCCTCTTAGAAGGTAATGACTAAGAAAGTTGTGGCAGACTTTGTCCGCGACCGCATCATTTGTCGGTTCGGAATTCCAGAGTCAGTCATCACTGATAATGGTTCCAATCTCAATAGTGACTTGATGAAGGCCATGTGTGAAATCTTCAAGATCAAACACAAGAATTCTATAGCTTACATACCTCAGACAAATGTAGTCGTAGAAGCTGCCAATAAGAATATCAAGAAGATACAAAGGAAAATGATAAAAAAGCATAAACAGTGGCACGAGAAGCTATCATTTGCTTTATTGGGGTACCGCACCACAGTTCGCACATCAATCGGGGCAACTCCCCATATGCTAGTTTATGGTACAGAGTCAGTCATTCCCGCCGAGGTAAAAATTCCCTCGTTGAGAATCATACAGGAAGCAGAACTAGATGATGCAGAATGGGTACAGAGTCGCTACGAGCAGTTAGCCCTCATAGATGGAAAAATAATGAACGCAGTTTGCCATGGTCAACTTTATCAGAACAGAATGTCCAGAGCCTTTAACAAAAGAGTCAAGCCAAAACAATTCACACCAGGACAGATGGTATTGAAGAAAATCTTTCCACATCAAGATGAAGCCAAAGGGAAATTCTCTCCCAACCGACAGGGTCCGTACATGGTTCATCGGGTTCTAACAGGAGGAGCCCTCATACTTGCAGAAATGGACGGAGAAGTTTGGCCAAAACCAATCGACTCAGATGCAGTCAAGCGTTACTATGTGTAATCCTATGTTTTCCTATATGATGTAATTTGAACTACGATGACTTGATTCCTGTTTAAGAAGGGATACGTAGGCAGCCTTATGGGTTCGGTCACAATTTTTTAAAATTTTCATTTCCCCCGCAATTGGAAACTAGGGCAGAATTTTAAGGAAGACCCTCAAAATTCCAAAATAACTTCAGCCGATTATCGCAAGCAACCGTCAAAAGCAGTAACCTAGTAAATTGGGGCAGAATTTTCAGAAGGACCCTCAAAATTCCGGAGCAAAAGAGGTTGGAATGTCTTGAACCACGTCGCAGTCGTCGGTTCATCTAAAGAAAAAATATTTTTATAATTTATTAAATCATGCATATCTATTATTAAATTTCTTTGTTTAGAGACGCTACCCCAATGATACACAACATCATTTAAAACATAGCCAAGTAGGACAAACAGAGTCCACGGGGAATACGAACTAACCTTTCCCCTCTACAAAATCACAATTTTTCTTTGGATACAAGCACCCAAGTTGCAAATCACCGAATACATTTATACACTCATACTTTTGGGAATACAACCCTCAGAACCATCACTTATTCACCTTTGTTATCTGTATACAACATCTTCGGCAGCCACAATATCGCAATCAGCTATCAGCTATCAGCTATCAAGCCATCAGCTAAGAAATTTTACTACTGTTTGCAATTTTTGTGTTGTATAAGGCTACTACTCTGCCTTCCGAGGTTAAGCTCTACCTCCATCTACATTTTTTGCATTACATAAGACTACTATTCTACCTTTCGAGGTTAAGCTCTACCTCCATCTACATTTTTTACATTGCATAAGGCTACTATTCTGCCTTCCGAGGTTAAGCTCTACCTCCATCTGTATTTTTTGCATTGCATAAGGATACCATTTTGCCTTCCGAGGTTAAGCTCTACCTCCATTTGCATTTTCTGCATTGCATAAGGCTACAGTTCTATTTTTCGAGGTTAAGCTCTACCTCTATCTGCATTTTCTGCATTGCATAAAGCTACTATTCTGCCTTTCGAGGTTAAGCTCTACCTTCTGAGGTTAAGCTCTACCTCCATCTGTATTTTCTACATTACATAAGGCTACCATTCCGCCTTTCGAGGTTAAGCTCTACCTCTATCTACAGGTCTGAACTTGATCTTCAATGGATCCTAACTCCTAAGACATGGCTAACAGGCTGGTCAGGGGTGTGCCAGCATTCCTGATTGCTGGGCATGGCCACTAGCCTACCCTGGACTTCCTAATTCCCTCTCTATTGCACTTACACTTACTCTTAGACTCTAAGTTCTATCCTCCTCCTATGAGCCTTGATTTGGGACCTTAAGTTCCCTCTGAACTTGGACATTTGAGGGTTGGCCCTTCCGCACTGCACTATAATCTCATTCTGCAATGTATTTGGGTGTACGCACTGCTTGGGGTTCATGAAGCCCCCTTGGAACTTTGAAACACCCAAAAAATGAGAATGGCATTGGAAATCTGATCTTTGAAAGTTGGTTTATCTCATATTGTTAGACCTTGAGTCTAAATTTGTGACGACCCAAAGGGTCATCACCGTATTTCTCCCTTTTTTCGCGCTTCCGAGGCCTTGGAAACCTCATTTTTGGTTACCTCAATTTGCGTGTGCAAGTTGGGCGCGAAGCCAGAAAGTTTTTATGTTACAATATGTGCATTCTGTGAAAATTTGAAGAATTTTGATATTAATATGGATATAGTTGACTTTGGTCAACATTTTGAGTAAACGGACCCGAACCGGTGATGTGACGATCTCGAGAGGTCCGTAGAAAAATATGGGACTCGGGCATGTGCCCGGAATCAAAATCCAAGGTTCAGAACCCGAGTAAAAGAATTTTTCTGTTAAATTGTTTTCTGAAATTATTAAGGAAAAATGGAAATGAAAATGAGTTGGAAAATATAGGTATCGGGCTCATATTTTGGTTTCGACGCCCAATACAGGTCTTAACTATGCGTTAAGCGCTTTTTGTGAAGTTTGGTCGAAATCGGACGTCGTTTGACGTGTTTCGGACCTAAATAGCTAAAGTTGGAAGTTTATGAACTTTGAAACGAAAATCATGAGTTTTGTTGTTTAATTCTTTGATTTTGATGTTATTTTGGTGATTTGATCCCTCGAGCAAGTTCGTATGATGTTTTTGAGTCAGTGTACATATTTGTTTTGGAGCCCCGAGGGCTCGGGTGAGTTTCGGATAGGTATCGGGGTGTTTTGGACTTAGAAAAGTTGGCAGATTTTCTGCATTTTTTGCACAGGGATTTTGTTCTACACGATCGCGGCCTAATCCACGCGATCGCACTGCTTTGGCCATTCCTTCCACACGATCGCATCACCCTTCATGCGATCGCATAGCTTCCAGATCCTCTTCTCCGCGTTCGCGTACATGCCTACGCGATCGCATAGGCCAAATATATCCCCCCCAGTGAATTCCCTCTATGCGATCGCAGCAACCTTCACGCGATCGCATAGCTTCCAGCCTTTCCTCTCCGTGATCGCAGTCCCTTTCACGTGATCGCATAGGGTAATTTCACCCAGTGATTTTAAGTCATAAAAACATAAATAGAACTCGGGATTTAGCCATTTCTTCACACGAGCTCCTCCCTTAAACACTCCATAGGCGATTTCCTAGCTTCTCTTCCTCCATAACTCTTTGGGTAAGTATTCTTAACTTCATTATCTCTTAATTCTTTCATCTAAACATTAATTTCCTAGCCCTAAATTATGGAATCAAAGTGGAGACTAGGGGTTTTGGGTAGAACTAGGGCTTTGGGAATTTTGGATGATTCAACCTCAATTTGGGGTCAAATCTTGAAACAAATTGCATATTTGAACTCGTGGGGCTATGGTGATTGGATTTTGGTTCGAGCCTCGAGTTTGGACCATTTGGCCCGGTGTCGGATTTTGGTATTTTTAGAAGAATGATAGGAAATTCATTTCTAGGCTATGGGATTATGTTGTTGAGCCTCAATTGATATTATTGAATTAATTGTGCCTAGATATCATTGTTTCGGAGTTGGATTCTAGAGGAAAGGCGGTGTTAGAGACTTGATTGCTATTTTCGGACCGAGGTAAGTGTTTGATCTAACTTTAGCTCGAGGGAATAGAATTAGAGTATCATAAATTGCTATTTGCCAAATGATCGAGTGCGGTGTATAGGCATGGTGACGAGTATCTATACACCGGAGTCTAGCATGACCGTGGGTCTTTGTTTATACTTGTTTTTGGTATATTTTGGAACTCTTGCAGGCTAATTAATGATTTCTACATAATGCGAAAAGTTTGAGGATAAATTATGAAATGTTAATACTTTGGAGCATTGGCTCGAACGATAAAAATACTATTGCGTAGGAGATGAAAGTATTGGGAAGAGTTGTGATTAATCCCTTGCCGGGATGGTTTGAGTATATTGAATATCTGCCTTGCCGGGATATAAAAGTTGTTGTTATTGTTCCCTTGCCACGGATTTAGTTGTTACTTGTGTTTTCCCCTTGCCGGTACATTTCTTATTATCGTTTATTTCTCTCGCATGTTTGGTTGTGATTGCTGTTTGGGTGAGGAAGAGTGATAATGCATGAAGGGTCATTCCGTGCCATTTTTTATTATATTTGCACGAAGGGTCATTCCGTGCCATGAAATGAGAGCTATGTGAGGGAAAGCACGAAGGGTGATGCCGTGCATTTTATTCGATTGCTTAGGGTGAGGACTAGAGTAAAAGCACGAAGGTTGATGCCGTGCAACTGTTGGAAATTCTTATTCTTTGATATTTATTATTGTGCCATGTTAATTACGTTGATGACTTTTATATTCGGATTGTACTCCCCCATATCATGTTTCCCTCCCTTTTTAACTGCTTAGTTTAGGTATTTCTTTTCCTTTTACTGCATATATATATGTTGAACTGCGCAGGTTGAATTGGTAGTCCTGTCTAGCCTCGTCACTACTTCGTCGGGGTTAGGCCAAGCATTTACCAGCACATGGGGTCGGTTGTGCTGATGCTACACTCTGTGCATTTTTTGCACAGATCTAGGAGCAGCTTTTGGACAGCATCAGTAGGATTATACCCAGGAGCTGTCTTCACTCCAGGGACTCACGAGGTAGCCTAGCTGGCGTTCGCAGGCCGAAGTCCCTTCTTTATTTCTGTTTGTTTTCATCGTACTGAGACAGACATATGTATTTTTCTTTCCATTCAGACTTGTTTGTAGTACTCTTTAGTAGTCTGTGAGCTAGCGACACCAGGTTTTGGGGTAGAGATAATGTTTAAACTTCCGCATTTCGATTTCATTTTTATATTACTTAACTTCTTCCGCACTTAATTAATTGTTTCCTACATATTTATATTGTTGAGTTTTATTAGAGATTGTCTAAAGTTTGGTTGGCCTAGCTCCGTTAGTAGGCGCCATCACGACTCCCAATGGTGGGAAATCCCGGTCTTGACAAGTTGGTATCAGAGCTCTAGGTTGCATAGGTCTCGCTACTTACGGACAAACTTGGTAGAGTCTGAGGGATCGGTACGGAGACGTCTGTATTTATCCCCCAGGGGCTATTAGGAAAATTTTCATTTTTGTTCTTTCTTGTCGTGTGATTCTATTTCTCAATTATTGATTGTCTTTCTACTCTGTTCTTTCGCAGATGGCGAGAACACGTGCTTCTTCTTCTACCACGCAGCAGCTCGAACCCCCAGCAGTAGCTCCTACGAGGGGCAGAGGCCGAGGCCGTGCCAGAGGCCGAGTCAGGGACAGAGCTCAGCCCCGGGCAGCAGTTCCAGAGGTGGAGCCTCATATTGACTATGATGAGGAGGTTCCAGCCCCAGCAGCTCCAGTGGGCCCAGCTCAGGTCCCAGGAGGGGTCATGTTCACCCCAGATCTTCAGGATGCTCTAGTCAGATTGGCAGGCTTTATGGATAGTGTCACTAGAGCGGGTTTGCTGCCAGTAGTACCAGCCACTTCTCAGGCTGGAGGAGGGGTTCAGACTCCTGCTACGCGTACTCCAGAGCAGGTAGCTCCCGGACTCAAGTCTCAGTGGTTCAGCCAGCAGTGGCAGCTCAGACAGGTATTACAGCTCAGGCCGTCGATGGAGCGGCTATGTCTTCAGATGCTTTGTGGAGGCTTGATCGGTTCTCCAAGATCTTCACCACCACTTTCAGCGGTGCTTCATCAAAGGATCCATAGGATTTTATATTCAGCTGTCATGAGATTCTCAGGACCATTAGTATAGTGGAGACCAATGAGGTCGATTTTTGCACCTTCCGGCTTGCAGGGTCCGCCAAGACCTGATGGAGGGATTTTTGCCTATCTAGACCAGCAGGGTCTCCGGCTTTGACATGGGATCAGTTTGCAGAGTTGTTCTTGGATAAGTTTCTCCCCGTCACTCAGCGGGAGGCACTTCGTAGGCAGTTTGAGTGCCTCCAACAGGGCTCCATGAAAGTTACACAGTATGAGACTAGATTTGTTGACTTAGCATGCCATGCGGTTGTGATACTCCCTACAGAGCGAGAGAGGGTCCGGAGGTTCATTGATGGATTGATTCAGCCGATCCGTCTCCAGATAGCTATGGGAGTTGGCAGTGATATTTCCTTTCAGGAGGTGGCCAATGCGGCCCGCAGAGTTGAGATAGCCCTCTCACGGGGAGGTGGTCAGATGTCGGACAAGAGGCCCCATCATTCTGGTAGATTCAGTGGTACCTTGTCTGGAGGTAGGGATTCCTATGGTAGAGGTCAGTCACCGAGGCCCTTTCAGTCCGCGCTTCAAGTTTCTCATGGTACTCCAGGCAGCGGTGGTTCTCAGCAGTACTATTCAGATCAGCAGCCTATCAGTGCA